>CM042381.1:32703737-32718737 GCA_023634145.1 Thymallus thymallus
GTCCTATTATTTGAAATGTTAACAATGATAGTTTTAGTGGGGGGTGTGAGCGTCAAGTATCCTGCCCCGCCCTCCAAGAGGGAAGCGCTGCGGGTGTGGAAACGGGCGACGGACTCGCGGTGAAGAATGAGCACAGAACTCAACTGAACGCTGTTGCTCCGCCCGTGTTGGATTTATCAGTGATTATTATTGATTCCCGAGGACAGTGTCATAACATTTTGTATACATCTACTGGTTCGTGTTCTTTAAAAGCTTTGGGAAACATTTCTCACTTCTCTCGGGTGTATAAAGGGTAAGTTTGAGGCGCTCTCTCCAATGCAGTCCCCCGTTCTGTTCGTATCGGATTTAACTGTGACTTTGTATCCCACGCAATTTATTCAAGCCTATTGATTTTGTTTTTGTTACATCGAAACGACTACATGTGTCTGTTTGGCAATGCATTAACTGTCAATTGCAAACCATAATGCCATTGTCTGAATACCAATTGGCTACTATTGTTATGCGTTTCTTATTATTCTTACCCTACTTCCTGTGTCTGGACTATAGTAATGATATCAGGTAATAACATGTAATAACAGCAATGAGGGGTTTGAAGTGTCCTTACTGGGTTTGTGAAAGTCTTTCCTGGCCTGTCCTACTCTCACCAGCATACTGCAGCTTGTAGTCTACATTCAGTCATCACAAAGACAGCTGAAACCTAATGTCCTACTCTCACCAGCATACTGCAGCTTGTAGTCTACATTCAGTCATCACAAAGACAGCTGAAACCTAATGTCCTACTCTCACCAGCATACTGCAGCTTGTAGTCTACATTCAGTCATCACAAAGACAGCTGAAACCTAATGTCCTACTCTCACCAGCATACTGCAGCTTGTAGTGTACATTCAGTCATCGCAAAGACAGCTGAAACCTAATGTCCTACTCTCACCAGCATACTGCAGCTTGTAGTCTACATTCAGTCATCACAAAGACAGCTGAAACCTAATGGTGGGAGAACCCCTTTAAACCAACGCAGAGTCAGACATGTATCTCTATATCTACTGTAGTGCTGCTACCCAGGGGCCTGAAAGGCTCTGGGTTAGAGAGAGTCTGGGGTTAGAGAGAGTCTGGGGTTAGAGAGAGTCTGGGGTTAGAGAGAGTCTGGGTTTAGAGAGAGTCTGGGGTTAGAGAGCGTCTGGGGTTAGAGAGAGTCTGGGTTTAGAGAGAGTCTGGGGTTAGAGAGAGTCTCGCTTTTGAAATAATTACAGTGTTCTAAAATGACCATTAAAGGGATAGTTTATCCAAATGACAAAATGTCATATTGGTGTCCTTACCCTGTAAGCAGTTTATGGACAAGGTATGACAGCAGTCCATGCTTTGGTTTAGTTTCTCTGGCACAGCAGCCCAAATCCCATTCAAGTCATGGGACCAATATTAGCATTTTTTGTGCATCATTTTTATTTTTTATTTTTTATTTTTTTATTTCACCTTTATTTAACCAGGTAGGTCAGTTGAGAACAAGTTCTCATTTGCAACTGCGACCTGGCCAAGACAAAGCAAAGCAGTGCGACAAAAAAACAACACAGAGTTACACAGTAAACAAACAGTCAAAAACACAATAGAAGAAATCTATATACAGAGTGCAAAATGTAGTGCAAAATGCAGTAAGGTTAAGAGGTAGGACAATAAATAGACCGTAGTGGTGAAATAAATTACAGATTAGCATTAACACAGGAATGAAGGATGTGCAAATTATGATGTGCAAATAGAGATACTGGAGTGCAAGATTAGCAAAAAAAATAAAAAAAAATAAATAAATATGGGGATGAGGTAGTAGGGTGGGCTGTTTACAGAAGGGCTATATACAGGTGCAGTGATCGATAAGCAGCTTTGACAGCTGATGCTTAAAGTTATTGAGGGAGATAGGAACCTCCAGCTTCAATGATTTTAGCAATTCGTTCCAGTCATTGGCAGCAGAGAACTGGAAGGAATGGCGCCAAAGGAGGCGTTGGCTTTGGGGGTGACCATCATGTCCAAGTCTTCTGAAAGTATCTCAAGTCACTTATAGATGATTTGAATATCATGCTCGAAAAATGCTAATATCGGTTCCATGACTTTAATGGGATTTGTGCCACAAATTCTAAAACGTTAGAATGTGGAAACAGTGCCAGGGAAACTAAACCAAAACATGGTTTGCTGCCATACCTTGCCCATAGACTGCTTACAGGGTAAGGCAGCCAATATTTAATTTGGGTGAACTATCCCTTTAAGGTTTGCCATCAATTTCAGAGTAACCAGCTATTACTGCAAGTTCTGATTTAAAAATAATAATAAAACAAGTCTCTTATATTAGGAAAATGCCACATTTCACCTGTTTTAAAAACATTGCTCTGCTATTATGCTTTGTCCCATGTGTGGTACAGTGTAGCTAGCTGCACCCAGAGCTGTATACACTGCTTCCTGAATGGCATCCTTTTCCCTACATAGTGCACTACTTTTGACCAGGACCCAAAGGGTGGAATAGGATGCCATTTTGGAAGCAACCTGGTAGCTAGCTGCACCTGGAGCTGTAGACAGACAGTAGAGCCTGGCAGAGTAATCAGATGGTTTAAGTCAATTACACACTGTGTCACTGCTTGTAACGCACTGGAACTCCCACAGTCACTGAGACTTCATAGGGAGCAGTGGCAGGAGTGTGTGTCTAGGCTTAATGGGTGGCATACCAGCTGCAATGGCTGTTGGGGAATTTATCAATGCTGAAATCTCAGTTCCAGTTATATCACAGACTGGAACTGTGATCCTTGGAGTATGGTCTAACTGAGTGAAATCTCAGTTCCAGTTATATGCCATACAACACTCATTCCGTGGCCTCCAACTGCTCTTAAATGCTAGTAAGACTAAATGCATGCTTTTCAATCGAACGCTGCCCGCACCCGCCCACCGGACTATCATCACTACTCTCGACGGGTCTGACTTAGAATACGTGGACAACTACAAATACCTAGGTGTCTGGTTAGACTGTAAACTCAACTTCCAGACTCACATAAACCATAAATCTCCAATCCAAAATTAAATCTAGAATCGGCTTCCTATTTCGCAACAAAGCCTCCTTCACTCATGCTGCCAAACATGCCCTTGTAAAACTGACTATCCTACCGATCCTTGATTTCGGCGATGTCATTTACAAACTAGCCTCCAACACTCTACTCAGCAAATTGGATGTAGTCTATCACAGTGCCATCCGTTTTGTCACCAAAGCCCCATACACTACCCACCACTGCGACCTGTATGCTCTCGTTGGCTGGCCTTCATTATATATTCGTCGCCAAACCCACTGGCTCCAGGTCATCTATAAGTCTTTATTAGGTAAATCCCCGCCCTATCTCAGCTCACTGGTCACGATAGCAACTCCCACCCGTAGCATGCGCTCCAGCAGGTATATCTCACTGGTCACCCCCAAAGCCAACACCTCCTTTGGCCGCCATTCCTTCCAGTTCGCTGCTGCCAATGACTGGAACGGATTGCAAAAATCATTGAAGCTAGAGGTTCCTATCTCCCTCAATAACTTTAAGCATCAGTTGTCAAAGCTGCTTATCGATCACTGCACCTGTATATAGCCCTTCTGTAAATAGCCCACACTACTACCTCATCCCCATATTCTATTTATTTTTGTTATTTTCACAAATCTTGCACTCCAGTATATCTATTTGCACATCATAATTTGCACATCCTTCATTCCTGTGTTAATGATGATAATCTGTCATTTATTTCACCACTATGGTCTATTTATTGTCCTACCTCCTAACCTTACTGCATGTTGCACTACATTTTGCACTCTGTATATAGATTTTCTATTTTGTTTTTGACTATGTTTGTTTACTGTGTAACTCTGTGTTGTTTTTGTCGCACTGCTTTGCTTTGTCTTGGCCAGGTCGCAGTTGCAAATGAGAACTTGTTCTCAACTGACCTACCTGGTTAAATAAAGGTGAAATAAAAAAAATAAAAAAAAGCCTCCTTCACTCATGCTGCCAAACATGCCCTCGTAAAACTGACCATCCTACCGATCCTTGACTTCGGCGATGTGATTTACAAAATAGCCTCCAACACTCTACTCAGCAAATTGGATGTAGTCTATCACAGTGCCATCCGTTTTGTTACCAAAGCCCCATATACTACCCACCACTGCAACCTGTACACTCTCGTTGGCTGGCCCTCATTACATATTCGTCGCCAAACCCACTGGCTCCAGGTCATCTATAAGTCTTTACTAGGTAAAATCCCGCCTTATCTCAGCTCGCTGGTCACCATAGCAACACCCACCCGTAGCATGCGCTCCAGCAGGTATATTTCACTGGTCATCCCCAAAGCCAACACCTCCTTTGGTCGCCATTCCTTCCAGTTCTCTGCTGCCAATGACTGGAACGAATTGCAAAAATCCTTGAAGCTGGAGGTTCCTATCTCCCTCACTAACTTTAAGCATCAGCTGTCAAAGCTGCTTATCGATCACTTCACCTGTATACAGCACTTCTGTAAATAGCCCACTCTACTACCTCATCCCCATATTGTTATTTTTGCTCATTTGCACTCCAGTATCTCTATTTGCACATCATCATCTGCACATCTATCACTCCAGTGTTAATGCTAATTTGTAATTATTTCTCCACTATGGCCTATTTATTGTCCTACCTTCCTAATCTTACTACATTTGCACTCACTGTACAAAGATGTTCTATTGTGTTATTGACTGTACGTTTGTTTATCCCATGTGTAACTCTGTGTTGTTGTTTTTGTCGCACTGCTTTGCTTTGTCTTGGCCAGGTCACAGTTGTAAATGAGAACTTGTTCTCAACTGGCCTACCTGGTTAAATAAAGGTGAAAAAAAAAAAACTGGAGCTGTGATCCTTGGAGTACAGATGGACTGATCACGCGACTCACCAGAACCCCTGACCCCCGGCTCTACACTGTCTTCCATGGTGACTCACCCTGACCCCCAGCTCTACACTGTCTTCCATGGTGACTCACCCTGACCCCCAGCTCTACAGTGTCTTCCATGGTGACTGACCAGGGTTCTGGTGAGTCACGTGATCAGTCCATCTGTCCCTTTCCTCCAAATGGCACACTATTCATTATGTAGTGCACCACACACACACACACTGAATGGGCCCTGATCAATAGCAGTGCACAATATAGTGGATAGGGTGTCATTTGGGACACAGCCTGCCTAGGGTCTGTTCTATACTTGGATCACAGGGTGGTCTCACTCTGCCAGCCTGGACCAGACAAGCAGAGCCCTGTAGGGGCTGAGGGCCTGAAAGACCGTCTGACAATTAGTTAGTTCCCCTCCCGCCGGGCCGGGGATGGGGACAGGCTCCCACTATGCTGGCTGATCCAACCAGACCTCAGGGTTCAAATAGGATTGGAAAAAGAACGAATACTGTTTGAACCCAGGTTTGCAGCCAACACAGGTGGGGACTGGGGGACTAGGCTAGACAGGACTCCTGCAGACTGGCAGGACTAATGCAGGCAGGGCCAGGCAGACTGACATGACTAATACAGGCTGGGCCAGGCAGACTAACAGGACTAATGCAGGGAGGGTCAGGCATACTTAACAGGACTAATACAGGCTGGGCCAGGCAGACTTAACAGGACTAATTCAGACAGGACCAGGCAGACTAACATGACTATTACAGGCTGGTCAGGCAGACTAACAGGACTAATACAGGCTGGGCCAGGCAGACTAACAGGACTAATTCAGACAGGGCCAGGCAGACTAACATGACTATTACAGGCTGGTCAGGCAGACTAACAGGACTAATACAGGCTGGGCCAGGCAGACTAACAGGACTAATACAGGCAGGGTCAGGCAGACTTAACAGGACTTATACAGGCTGGGCCAGGCCTGTATTATACCTTGAAATATAATCAGCTCAGTATGATTAATAAGTTCCTTGCACAGGTCGGTAGTGCCTTCTGTCACAGATCGGTCGGTTTTTATATACACTGCTTTAATAAACATATCATTAAACAGATATATCAATGAACCCCCAACCAACAGTACATGAAGGTTCTCTTCTCTCTCTCTCTCTCTCCCTAACTTAATTTAATATTTGAATTAAATTCAAATAAATTCAAGGGCATGGGAAACATACCGTATGTTAATATTGCCAAAGCAAGTGAAATAGATCATAAACAAAAGTGAAATAAACAATTAAAATGAACAGTAAACATTACACTCACAAAGGTTCCTAAAGAATAAAGACATTTAAAATGTCATATTATGTATATATACAGTGTTGTAACAATTGGTCCTCAGACAGAAGGTCTAGGGCGCGCTCGGTGTTTGGACAGTGGAGTTTGGGAGAACGTTTATTTTCTTGTATGTATTTCCCGTTTGAGTCCATAAGGAGTACAATCTGTGTCTTATGTGTGTGCAGGGGTTGTCAGGAGGGCTATCAGGAGAGCTGACAGCGGGGGTGCTCAGAGGGGGTGGGATCCCCTGGGCTTGGGGTTCTTCATTTGTTTGTCTGGCTGTGATGTCGAGGCTATGGTCAGGGTCTGGGGTGTACTGATCTGCTGTGGTGTGGAGACTATGGTCAGGGTCTGAGGTGGTCTGTTCTGCTGTGGTGTGGAGACTATGGTCAGGGTCTGAGGTGGGCTGATCTGCTGGCTTCTCTGCAGGTGTGGCCAGCTCTCTAACGGGTTGTTCTCTGTCACCCGTCATCGTTCTCATCTTCTCCTCCAGCAGTCTGCTCCTCTCCTCTAGTGCTCTGTTCTTCTCCTGCTCTTTCTCCTGTTGATGTTGTCTGACTACAGTCCAGAGTGCAGATATGTCTCTCTCCACCTCCATCTCTCCAGGTCTAGTTAAGGGGGTGTTGTTGTGCTTGACTGTTGTCTGGGTCTGTGCTGACTGGAGTGTAATCACCTGCTGTTCCAGCTCCATGTCTTCCCTCCAGCTGGGTGAATGTATCCTTCATTTCAATGAGGGAGTAGTGCTGGGAGGTTGGCTTTCCACTTGGGGTTGTTCATCTGTGGCCTTATATAATGAAGAGGTCTGGTCTGACCCGCTCGGGGTGGGGGTATCTTTCTCAAGAGAGGGCTTCTCCTGCTAAGCTATTTCTTTGGTTAGGTGGAAGTCCAGATGAAACTGTTTGGGGCTGCCCTGTACCAATATTGTTCCAGACTTATAGAGATTTATATTAGCTGACTCAGAGTCCTCGTTGTCTAGGATCCTGGGTTTCCACCCGTCGGTAACACCCCCCCCCCCCCCCCCCCCCCTGTTAACAGAGGGGTAGTGTGCTAATATCTCTTACCGTCTACGTCTCCGTCTCTCTATCTCACTCTCCCTCTCTCTCTGCTAATGAAAAACTGATATGACAGAGTGATAGTAAGCATGGGAGGAGGGAAGAAGGAGGGATATGGACATTTAAAAACCAACCATAGTGTTGATGAAACGTGCTTTAACTCTGCAGCCTGTTGTCATGGATATTATTTGACTGTACTGAGGACAGACCGAAGAGTAATACTGTGTGGCTCTTTCAAGGTCTTCTAAATCTAATGAGATTAAATTCATCCAAATTCAATTAAAAGCAGATGGTCACCCCTTACCCCCCACGGAACTGTCCCGACCCCCTGCCCCCTCCTATAGGACTGTCCTCTGTTACGCCCCCCCCCCACAGCAAATACTACTCCTCCACCACCACAACAGAACCCCAGTACAGCCTATAGAATACCTCCACCACCACAACAGAACCCCAGTACAGCCTATAGAATACCTCCACCACCACAACAGAACCCCAGTACAGCCTATAGAACACCTCCACCACCACAACAGAACCCCAGTACAGCCTATAGAACACCTCCACCACCACAACAGAACCCCAGTACAGCCTATAGAACACCTCCACCACCACAACAGAACCCCAGTACAGCCTATAGAACCTCCACCACCACAACAGAACCCCAGTACAGCCTATAGAACCTCCACCACCACAACAGAACCCCAGTACATTCTATAGAACACCTCCACCACCACAACAGAACCCCAGTACAGCCTATAGAACCTCCACCACCACAACAGAACCCCAGTACAGCCTATAGAACCTCCACCACCACAACAGAACCCCAGTACAGCCTATAGAACACCTCCACCACCACAACAGAACCCCAGTACAGCCTATAGAACACCTCCACCACCACAACAGAACCCCAGTACAGCCTATAGAACACCTCCACCACCACAACAGAACCCCAGTACAGCCTATAGAACACCTCCACCACCACAACAGAACCCCAGTACAGCCTATAGAACACCTCCACCACCACAACAGAACCCCAGTACAGCCTATAGAACATATAGGAAAACATTTAAAAAAACATGTACTCTGAGAAAAAACTTCTTGCATAGAGTCTTCGATTCGCTAAGTCAAAAAATGAATACATTTTATCCGGTTAATTTGGCCTTTCTTTGGTCCTGATGGTGTTGTTGTCTTTATCCCACTCATAATGTTCTGAACACATCACATTAACATCTAGCATTCTCTTCTCAATTTACATCAACAACATAGTTCAGGCAGCAGGAACCTCTCTCATCCATTTATATGCAGATGATACAGTCTTATACTCAGCTGGCCCCTCCCCGGATTTTGTGTTAAATGCTCTACAACAAAGCTTTCTTAGTGTCCAACAAGCTTTCTCTGCCCTTAACCTTGTTCTGAACACCTCCAAAACAAGGGTCATGTGGTTTGGTAAGAAGAATGCCAATCTCCCCACAGGTGTGATTACTACCTCTGAGGGTTTAGAGCTTGAGGTAGTCACATCATACAAGTACTTGGGAGTATGGCTGGACGGTACACTGTCCTTCTCTCAGCACATATCAAAGCTGCAGGCTAAAGTTAAATCTAGACTTGGTTTCCTCTATCGTAATCACTCCTCTTTCACCCCAGCTGCCAAACTAACCCTGATTCAGATGACCATCCTACCCATGCTAGATTACGGAGACATCATTTATAGATCGGCAGGTAAGGGTGTTCTCGAGCGGCAAGATGTTCTTTACCATTCGGCCATCAGATTTGCCACCAATGCTCCTTATAGGACACATCACTGCACTCTATACTCCTCTATAAACTGGTCATCTCTGTATACCCGTCACAAGACTCACTGGTTGATGCTTATTTATAAAATCCTCTTAGGCCTCACTCCCCCCTATCTGAGATATCTACTGCAGCCCTCATCCTCCACATACAACACCCGTTCTGCCAGTCACATTCTGTTAAAGGTCCCCAAAGCACACACATTCCTGGGTCGCTCGTCTTTTCAGTTCGCTGCAGCTAGCGACTGGAACGAGCTGCAAGAAACACTCAAACTGGACAGTTTTATCTCAATCTCTTCATTCAAAGACTCAATCATGGACCCTCTTACTGACAGTTGTGGCTGCTTTGCGTGATTTATTGTCATCTCTACCTTCTTGCCCTTTGTGCTGTTGTCTGTGTCCAATAATGTTTGTACCATGTTGTGATGCTACCATGTTGTGTTGCTACCATGTTGTTGTCATGCTACGTTGCTACCATGCTGTGTTGTCATGTGTTGCTGCCTTGCTGTGTTGTTGTCTTAGGTCTCTCTTTATGTAGTGTTGTGGTGTCTCTCTTTATGTAGTGTTGTTTGTCTCTCTTGTTGTGATGTGTGTTTGGTCCTATATTTATATTAGATTTTTTTGTATTTATTTATATTTTTAATCCCAGCCCCCGTCCCCGCAGGAGGTCTTTTGCCTTTTGTTAGGCCGTCATTGTAAATAAGAATTTGTTCTTAACTGACTTGCCTAGTTAAATAAAGGTTAAATAAAAAAAAAAAAAAATAAAGCACTGGTGTGTGAAAATCAGTTAATAACAGCATGTCCTCATGTGTGTTGTGAGTTACAGCCAGAAGCCTGTAGGCCATTTGATACTAGCTTACAGCACGAACAATGGCTGTGTCCCAAATGGCATGCTATTCCCATAGAGCTCAGGTCAAAAGTAGTGTGCTATATAGGCAGGGTCTGCACCCTAGGACTACTGGGAGAAAACAGAAAACTATCTCCCTCTCTCTCGATGTTAGAGTTTATGTTGCAACAAAGTGAACCAGATGGGGCCGGCTGGCTGTAGATGTTAGAGTTTATGTTGCAACAAAGTGAACCAGATGGGGCCTGCTGGTTGTAGATGTTAGAGTGTTGCTACTGCAACACAACCATCCAATTAATAGTCATTTGGTGGGAGCTTCTATTTGTCCTATTATACACATGGTGAATGTTTTGCATATCCCTCGGAGAGTCACGGCCACAGCCATCTCAGCTTGTGTGTTCAGCAGCTCTCTGTGTGGTCCTAATGTGGTTCAACCAGAAACGCTCTGTGGTTGAGGTTGTGGTTCATTTACCATTCTGAGAGTCATTCACAATTAGAGCATAGTTAAGCATATTGAAATATGAAAAACAGATCTTAATAACAAAGTTTTCATGAATATTAGCTAGTTGTGCTTTGAAGCATCTCCTCTCCTCTCCTCTCCCCCCCTCTCCTCTCCTCTCCTCTCCTCTCCTCTCCTCTCCTCTCCTCTCCTCTCCTCTCCTCTCCTCTCCTCTCCTCTCCTCTCCTCTCCTCTCCTCTCCTCTCCTCTCCTCTCCTCTCCTCTCCTCTCCTCTCCCAAATCTGACAGAAAATAGAGAGACAGTGAGTAATAGTTAGTGTTGTGTGTGGGCAGCAGCAATCTGGCTGTTCTGTTCTCCAGATGAGATTAGTCATCTATCATTCTATCAGTCTTCTGTTGGACAGCCCTGCAACATCTTCACCCCTCACAGACCTGCTCCACACCTTCACCCCTCACAGACCTGCTCCACCTCTTCACCCCTCACAGACCTGCTCCACATCTTCACCACTCACTGACCTGCTCCACATCTTCACCCCTCACAGACCTGCTCCACATCTTCACCACTCACTGACCTGCTCCACATCTTCACCCCTCACAGACCTGCTCCACATCTTCACCCCTCACAGACCTGCTCCACATCTTCACCCCTCACAGACCTGCTCCACATCTTCACCCCTCACAGACCTGCTCCACATCTTCACCCCTCACTGCTAATGTGGATACATCAACCTCCGACAGACAAACTGACAACCACAGAGGTCTTATAATTCAGTGTTGTATTTAATTCTGTGCAGACAGCCATCTCTCTCTCTCTCTCTCTCTCTCTCTCTCTCTCTCTCTCTCTCTCTCTCTCTCTCTCTCTCCTGTTGGACAGCTCTCTCTCGGTGTGTTCTGTCAGATCTGTTCTGATCTCAGATCTGCTGCCAATGACAGCCTGTATCTGCTTTAGGTGTTGTATTTGCTTCTCTGTACCTGGCTCGGTATCAACCACATCGTCTGTCAAAGGGCTTCATTGTGCTCTTTGGAATTCAATACTGTATATGTTTTAGTCAACAACTTCACCTTTTGATGTTTTATATACAGTAGTAGCTAGTAGGTGTTGTGAGGTTGTGGTAGCATTATTTTCATTACAGGTGTAGATATGATGTTTCTTCCTTCAGCAACAGCGCTATGCATTTTAACCTTCAGCGTATAGTACAGAAAATGAATCATGCTGAAATTCTTTCAAATCCTGGGGCAGTTCCCATAGCATAACATACATATCTTTGCCATACCCATTATTTTCCAACAACAACGTTTATCATGATTTCATCCCCCTCCATTTTAATGCAGTTGTTTCTATAGAAACAGCTGGATATTGTAACGTAAACCCCATTCTATATGTGGCCCATATGAATGAACTAGCCCCTTGCCTATTTATATTGATTTGATAAGTGTTTTGTCAGAGGAGCAGCAAAATCTGTTATAAACAGCTGAGGTAAAACTGGTATGAACAGCTGAGGTAAAACTGGTATGAACAGCTGAGGTAAATCTGGTATGAACAGCTGAGGTAAATCTGGTATAAACAGCTGAGGTAAATCTGGTATGAACAGCTGAGGTAAATCTGGTATAAACAGCTGAGGTAAATCTGGTATAAACAGCTGAGGTAAAACTGGTATGAACAGCTGAGGTAAATCTGGTATGAACAGCTGAGGTAAATCTGGTATAAACAGCTGAGGTAAATCTGGTATGAACAGCTGAGGTAAATCTGGTATAAACAGCTGAGGTAAATCTGGTATAAACAGCTGAGGTAAATCTGGTATGAACAGCTGAGGTAAATCTGGTATAAACAGCTGAGGTAAATCTGGTATGAACAGCTGAGGTAAAACTGGTATGAACAGCTGAGGTAAATCTGGTATAAACAGCTGAGGTAAATCTGGTATAAACAGCTAAGGCAAATCTGGTATAAACAGCTGAGGTAAATCTGGTATGAACAGCTGAGGTAAATCTGGTATTAACAGCTGAGGTAAATCTGGTATAAACAGCTAAGGCAAATCTGGTATAAACAGCTGAGGTAAAACTGCTGCATGCAGCAAAGCTGGTTCAATGCGGGATTTTTGCACTCTAGTGTTAAATGGTTGAATTTGATAAAACACAGCCAATTAGTTTGATTATCTTAATTAGGCAGAAAACTGATATCAACAACAGAGAGACATGTGACCCTCTAACTCTCTATGTCAATGACCAAAGGAGTTAGCTAGCAAGACAACACAAACAGATCTGGGACCAGGCTATCTCTGCTGTGAGGTTTCAGTACCATTACAGTCAGTTATTACTACAGTATGTCCCTGTTGCTATTTCTCACGGTCAAAAATGTATGCTAGTTCTAGAGAAACCTAGAACATCTGGAGTCCAGACAATGGAGAAACCTAGAACAGCTGGAGTCCAGACAATGGAGAAACCTAGAACAGCTGGAGTCCAGACAATGGAGAAACCTAGAACAGCTGGAGTCCAGACAATGGAGAAACCTAGAACAGCTGGAGTCCAGGATAAACCTAGAACAGCTGGAGTCTACACTACCGTTCACTACAATCCATATCCAATCACCACCTACAACTATGGCTTATACAGTGTTAAATAGGGAACGGGGTGCCATTTGAGACGCATCCACAGCCTCACAGCCCACAGGACTATAGAAAGACCATAGAGGATCATACTAGTTCTTCTGTAGAAGTGTCTTAATGGTGAACTAGTATGATCCTCTATGGTCTTTCTATAGTCCTGTGGGCTGTGAGGCTGTGGATGCGTCTCAAATGGCACCCCATCCCTATTTAGTGCACTAATTTTGACCAGGACTCTACATACAGTATGAGGTCTAGTGTCTTAATGCTGACACTGCAGGACTCTACATACAGTATGAGGTCTAGTGTCTTAATGCTGACACTGCAGGACTCTACATGCAGTATGAGGTCTAGTGGCTTAATGCTGACACTGCAGGACTCTACATGCAGTATGAGGTCTAGTGTCTTAATGCTGACACTGCAGGACTCTACATACAGTATGAGGTCTAGTGTCTTAATGCTGACACTGCAGGACTCTACATACAGTATGAGGTCTAGTGTCTTAATGCTGACACTGCAGGACTCTACATGCAGTATGAGGTCTAGTGTCTTAATGCTGACACTGCAGGACTCTACATGCAGTATGAGGTCTAGTGGCTTAATGCTGACACTGCAGGACTCTACATGCAGTATGAGGTCTAGTGTCTTAATGCTGACACTGCAGGACTCTACATACAGTATGAGGTCTAGTGTCTTAATGCTGACACTGCAGGACTCTACATACAGTATGAGGTCTAGTGTCTTAATGCTGACACTGCAGGACTCTACATACAGTATGAGGTCTAGTGTCTTAATGCTGACACTGCAGGACTCTACATACAGTATGAGGTCTAGTGTCTTAATGCTGACACTGCAGGACTCTACATACAGTATGAGGTCTAGTGTCTTAATGCTGACACTGCAGGACTCTACATACAGTATGAGGTCTAGTGTCTTAATGCTGACACTGCAGGACTCTACATACAGTATGAGGTCTAGTGTCTTAATGCTGACACTGCAGGACTCTACATGCAGTATGAGGTCTAGTGTCTTAATGCTGACACTGCAGGACTCTACATGCAGTATGAGGTCTAGTGTCTTAATGCTGACACTGCAGGACTCTACATACAGTATGAGGTCTAGTGTCTTAATGCTGACACTGCAGGACTCTACATGCAGTATGAGGTCTAGTGTCTTAATGCTGACACTGCAGGACTCTACATGCAGTATGAGGTCTAGTGTCTTAATGCTGACACTGCAGGACTCTACATACAGTATGAGGTCTAGTGTCTTAATGCTGACACTGCAGGACTCTACATACAGTATGAGGTCTAGTGTCTTAATGCTGACACTGCAGGACTCTACATACAGTATGAGGTCTAGTGTCTTAATGCTGACACTGCAGGACTCTACATGCAGTATGAGGTCTAGTGTCTTAATGCTGACACTGCAGGACTCTACATACAGTATGAGGTCTAGTGTCTTAATGCTGACACTGCAGGACTCTACATACAGTATGAGGTCTAGTGTCTTAATGCTGACACTGCAGGACTCTACATACAGTATGAGGTCTAGTGTCTTAATGCTGACACTGCAGGACTCTACATACAGTATGAGGTCTAGTGTCTTAATGCTGACACTGCAGGACTCTACATACAGTATGAGGTCTAGTGTCTTAATGCTGACACTGCAGGACTCTACATACAGTATGAGGTCTAGTGTCTTAATGCTGACACTGCAGGACTCTACATACAGTATGAGGTCTAGTGTCTTAATGCTGACACTGCAGGACTCTACATACAGTATGAGGTCTAGTGTCTTAATGCTGACACTGCAGGACTCTACATACAGTATGAGGTCTAGTGTCTTAATGCTGACACTGCAGGACTCTACATACAGTATGAGGTCTAGTGTCTTAATGCTGACACTGCAGGACTCTACATGCAGTATGAGGTCTAGTGTCTTAATGCTGACACTGCAGGACTCTACATGCAGTATGAGGTCTAGTGTCTTAATGCTGACACTGCAGGACTCTACATACAGTATGAGG
>CM042381.1:32723737-32778737 GCA_023634145.1 Thymallus thymallus
CTGAGCCAGGTGTGGAGACGACGTGATGCACTGAAGGATCTTTCACAGCTACAGCTGCTGACAGGTATAGTCAGGGAAACCTGAATTACAGCCTTCAATGATGGAAACATATCAGCATCCAGAAGGTTGTACTCTGTGATCATGTCCAGAGAAGCAGCACCTGCCTGTGACTTCCTCTGATTTCAGCTCAATATTGTAATGCAATGCCATCTCTGCCAAATGTGGCACTGATAGGAAGTGATCCGAGGCTGGACTGCATGCCTGAATGTCTTTCAGTAGTTCTGCATTTACACCTGAAAAACACTTCTCCAGCTCAGCTGTCATTCTATTCAGTCTGAACCACTACCTGCCCCGCAAGTTGATTCCATAACAAAATCATCCATCCGCCTCTGCTTCTGCCTTTGTCCAGAAGATGGTTCTGGTACTGGGATGTGATTAGCCTCACACAGGTTTCTTGTTCACTGCGTTTCTCCATGAGTGTCATACACAGCCTCTTTGTATGTCAATGCTTGAGCAAGGTCAACGTTCTCCTTTTGTAGATACATGTGTAAACCTGCTGTCACAGACAGAAGATCCTGGAACATCAGCAGCAAATAGACCGTGGAGACTTTGCACAGTTTTGCCTTCAATCCCACTGCCATAGCTGTTCTGATGGTTGAAAGGCACTCAATGATGGCAGGAAAATTGTCAAGCATTGCATTTACTGATCGAAGCTGGCATGCCCAATGGGTGTTTGACAGTTGCACAAGTTCATTGGGCTGCAATCCTAGTTTCTTTTGAGTGTCTGCAAACTTATGGAGGTTAACCAGCGAGACACTGAAAAAGGAATACACACTTTCCAGCATGTCAAAAAACCTCTACCCTTAGAAACTGCTTTGCATGTGTGACACAAGACAGGGTTTAACTCATGTGCATAACAATGCACATATATTGCTTCGGGGTGCTGCTTTCTGAAATGGGCTTGCAGCCCCATCTGACCCACTCATGACTGCAGCCCCATCTGACCCACTCATGACTGCAGCCCCATCTGACCCACTCATGACTGCAGCCCCACCTGACCCACTCATGACTGCAGCCCCATCTGACCCACTCATGACTGCAGCCCCATCTGACCCACTCATGACTGCAGCCCCATCTGACCCACTCATTACTGCAGCCCCATCTGACCCACTCATGACTGCAGCCCCATCTGACCCACTCATGACTGCAGCCCCATCTGACCCACTCATGACTGCAGCCCCATCTGACCCACTCATGACTGCAGCCCCACCTGACCCACTCATGACTGCAGCCCCATCTGACCCACTCATGACTGCAGCCCCATCTGACCCACTCATGACTGCAGCCCCATCTGACCCACTCATGACTGCAGCCCCATCTGACCCACTCATGACTGCAGCCCCATCTGACCCACTCATGACTGCAGCCCCATCTGACCCACTCATGACTGCAGCCCCACCTGACCCACTCATGACTGCAGCCCCATCTGACCCACTCATGACTGCAGCCCCATCTGACCCACTCATGACTGCAGCCCCATCTGACCCACTCATTACTGCAGCCCCATCTGACCCACTCATGACTGCAGCCCCATCTGACCCACTCATGACTGCAGCCCCATCTGACCCACTCATGACTGCAGCCCCATCTGACCCACTCATGACTGCAGCCCCACCTGACCCACTCATGACTGCAGCCCCATCTGACCCACTCATGACTGCAGCCCCATCTGACCCACTCATGACTGCAGCCCCATCTGACCCACTCATGACTGCAGCCCCATCTGACCCACTCATGACTGCAGCCCCATCTGACCCACTCATGACTGCAGCCCCATCGTAGGTCTGTGCCACACATGTTAACGCATCAATTCCTTTTTCCTGAAATTGGTGCTCTAATGCAGCTGTTATTGATTTAGCATCAGAACCTGTCAGTTCTGTTAGGGCTAGGAACCGCTCCTTAACTGGACCCTCTGTGCTAACATATCTAACACAGACTGACAATTGTTCAGAGCGTCCGTCTCTGGCCTCATCAGCCATAACGGCATACATCTTAGACTCCTTCATTTCATTGACAATAGTTGCAATAGTGCACAGCACTCGATCACCTCATTCTGGCACACTGGTGAGAGGTAAGTGCTGTTCGATGGGGCTGTGTACATCTGCAGGAAAGGACCAAACTGCTTTAAAAGGGCCATGAACTCAAGGAAGTTCCTTCTATTATGGCTTTCAACACTTTCGTTGTGACCTCTAAAAGGTATTCCTTGCTTCCTAACATGGAGGTAACCGTGACAACACGGCGTATGTACTCTCTTCTATCAGTTATTTAGTTTACATGTGCTGCTTCTATCTGCTGTACAACATTTCCTTGTGAGGCACTAGCCTTGTAGCTCTTCCAAGAGGCAACACTTTTCTTGTGAGATTGAGGTTTCTGGTTTCTACCGAATATTCGACAAGGATGTATTTTTTTCACCATTAACCATTTAAAAGTGTCAAACCACATTTCCTGAAAAGCTATTTTCTGCATGCCAAAGCACTCTTGGGGATAGTATTGCAGTTTCTCTTGCTTAGGACCTGTGTCCTTATCTCCCAAGTCATCTCTAGTTGCACTAGTTGCAGCTGCCTCTCCAACACTGTGCTCTCTGTCTCTCTCTGCTGCCTCTCCGACACTGTGCTCTCTCTCTCTCTCTCTCTCTCTCTCTCTCTCTCTCTCTTTCTCTCTCTCTCTCTCTCTCTCTCTCTTTCAATTCACTTTATTGGCATGACGCAACAATGTACATATTGCCAAAGTATCATACATCAATTTTTTTATATTTTTTATATATATTTATATATATATCTTATTTTTTTTTTTATATTTTATATATATATATACCTATACATACCCACGCACATACATATATATATATATATATACACATATTATTTTTTAAATATAATTACATCAAAGAACAAAATAACAACATAGGAAAAAAAGGCATTAAATATGTCAGGCACTGTCCCTCAACTTGTGTCAGGCAGCAACATAGCATGCTGCCAGCGCACAGCTGTCCATGTCTTTCCCCAAAAGGATCAGCAGCCTTTCTATTTCAGAGAGGTTCTCAAAGCCCCGGACTACTTGTTCAAATTTGGGGAAGTGACTCTCTCTGATAGTTTTATATTTTTGACATTTTGTCAGGAAATGCAGCTCTGTCTCTGGTTCTGCTGTGGTGCAGTGGTTGCACAGCCTTCTCAGTGTCTACCCTTCTCAATAGCAAGGCTGTGCTCGCTGAGCCTGTACTTTGTCAAGGTTTTCCTGAGGTTTTGATCAGTCACCATGGTCAGATAGTTTGCCATGGTGTACTGTCGATTTAGGGCCAAATAGCACTGCATTTTGCTTTGTGCTTGTGTTTGTGTTTTCCAATAGGCAATGTAGTTTTGTTTTAGATGTTTTGTAATTTGGTTTCTTGCCAATTTTTATGCTACACATGTTGCCTATATACATTGATTTTATAATGTCATATGTTTTACCCCCTACACCACTTTCAATTACTTTGTAGAACAGTCCTGTATGCCAGATAGAATCAAATGCTTTTTGGAAGTCGATAAAGCAAGAATAGAGTTTTGTCTTATTTTTGTGGACGTGTTTATCTATTAGGGTGTGTAGGGTGTAAATATGATCTGTTGTTCTATGTTTTGGTATAAATCCAATTTGGCTTTTACTCAGGATATTGTGCTTATTAAGGAAGTTTAGGACTCTTACATTTATAATACTACAGAAAACCTTCCCCAGGTTACTGTTCACACAAATCCCTCTGTAATTGTTAGGGTCAGATTTGTCTCCGTTTTTAAAGATTGGTGTTACGAGTCCTTGGTTCCAGATGTCAGGGAAGTAACCTACACTCAGGATCAAGTTAAACTATTTTAATATAGCCAGTTGATATTTTTCACTAGTGAATTTGAGCATCTCATTTAGGATCCCATCAGGTCCGCATGCTTTTTTTGATTTGAGGGCTTGAAGTTTTTTAAGGAGCTCCTGCTCAGTAATTGGGGAGTCTAAAGGATTTTGGTTCCTTTATAGATTTTTCCAGTTTGTTTAACTTTTCATAAATGTGTCCCTGTTCAGTATTATCCTGAGTGTCAACAGTGTTGTAGATGCTTTAAAGTGTTTTGTCCAAATGTCACCATTTTGTATCAATAATTCCTGTTGTTTGGGTTTGTTTAGGTTTTTCCAATTTTGCCAGAAGTTGTTTTTATTTATGGACTCCTCAATTAGTGTCAGTTGCTTTCTGTTGTACTGGGATTTCTTGATTCTGAGTGTACGTTTATATGATTTTAATGTCTCACAGTACTGAAGGCGTAGTTCTCTGTTGTTTGGGTCTCTGTGTTTTTGGTTCGATAGTGTTCTAAGTTTTTTCCTAATGTTTTTACAATCTGTATCAAACCATTTGTCTTCTGTATTTCTGTTTGGTTTGTTTGATCCCAGCTTTAATTGTGCTGTTTTTGCTGTTTGCCTAAATATATAATTTATGTTATTTACAGCTAGATTGACACCTTCTTTACTGTGAGCGTACATTGTATCCAGAAAGTTGTTTAGGGTTGATTGGATTTTTTGGTTACTGATTGCTTTCTGGTATTCCTCTGTGCTGTTTTGAGCCCATCTGTATGAATGTTTGATGTTGTACAGCTTATTGGGCTGTGAATTTGTGGTTGCTTCTATGTCTGATCTTTTGAGGAACAGGGTAATTTGGCTGTGATCAGACAGAGGTGTTAGTGGCTTAACAGTGAATGAGCTGAGAGAGAAAGGGTCCATACAGACAAGGCAGTGGAAGCTGCATCACACCACCCAGGCTCTGCCCTAGACAAGGCAGTGGAAGCTGCATCACACCACCCAGGCTCTGCCCTAGACAAGGCAGTGGAAGCTGCATCACACCACCCAGGCTCTGCCCTAGACAAGGCAGTGGAAGCTGCATCACACCACCCAGGCTCTGCCCTAGACAAGGCAGTGGAAGCTGCATCACACCACACAGGCTCTGCTCTAGACAAGGCAGTGCCTCAACTTGCGTCCGGACAAGAAGGAGAGGAGTGTGGGAAGCCATGGAGAGGCCGACAATCACTTTGAAGGAGCAACAGAGTACAGTGGCTGAGATTGGAGTGAAGGAGCACCAGTCAGTTATGCAGTTCCACTTCCTCATTATTGATCCAGCAGTGCACTATGGGATATCCAAACACTTTTCCTAATGTATACATGTGTATTACTTTATCTCCAACTTCCACAGAATGCTCTTCAGTCTTCATTTTCACACCTTTCCTTCAGATTCAAAGTCTGTTAAATTATCATTAAACATTGTTGTTTTTTTTATCCAGAAAATGTGAGTAAATGTTTCACAGGTAGAGGCCAATGGTAAACCAAGTGTGTCCTTGTTAGGGCATTATGTTTAATCTGTGTTAACTGGGAGCTTACAGAGCAAAGGGCTTGAATACTTATGCAAACAGCATATTTCAGTTATGACTTTTAAATAGCATAAAATCAATGTCACTTTAAAATAATACATTTCAAGGGTCATTCTTTTTAAATAAAATATTACACTGAAGAACAGAAGACAAATCTGATAACTTTCAAGGGGGTTGAATAGTTTTTCAAGGCACTGAAATGTTGTGGTGCCACACCAATGCATAGTCTGACTGTCTGTTCACTCCCTCACCTGGCTGCTCCTCTACATTTCCCCTGGCTCTCATACACTTTCGGATATCCATCTATGGAGAGACATACATTTTTAGGCTATGCATGTATGTAGCGTTGGCCACTTCAACCGAATCATGAGAGACTGCAATGTTAGTTGGATGACATTTCAGTCATATTTTGCTAGTCTCTTAGTTAGCTTGTCAAGATCAATGTTTGTGTTGCTGCATAGTTAGCAAGCTATCCATCTAACTTATCCTAGCAAAAGCCTTGAGATGTCAGCTAGCTAACTCTAGAGCTAATGCTGCATCGCTAACAAAGAGACGAGACAACAGCAAATGTCCAGGCTGCCACATGGCATAGCTTGTCCATGTTACAATAATTAGCTAAAATATTTGTGTGTGTGTATTTCACAAGCTTACAACTCGCGACTGAATGCTGCCTCCTGCAGAGCTGCGCTGCCTCTCTGTGTCTCCGAGACTGGTGTAACGGGCGCTGGTCATTGGTCAGTTTTACATGTATGTCTATCACCGCGGCTTCCGTGTGGTCCATAAAGCCTACAAATTAGTTGGTATTACAATTTTTAGCAGGGCTGAAATGAAATAATGGGCTCTAAATACGCCGATGCCCAGGGAGAATCGGGTTTCATTTATTGCTGGTGCTAACAGGGTGGTCAGCTGTGTCTGTGGTGTATGGAGAGGTCAGACAGACAGCACACTGCTTATCTAAGTGATGAGGTTACCACATAAAACCTCATATCAGTAGTTGCTGGTGAATGTTTTATATTTAGAGAAATGTGTTCTTCAAACCTGGTCCCTTCTTGTGGATGCTGTATGCAGGCTTTCCCCCCAGACCAGTCAGTTGACTCAACTAAAGAACAGACAGACTGGTTTGTGTTGTCTGAACAGTGTCATTGCTTGGTTCCTGCAGTTTGTCCAGTGAGTCAGCTGTGGCAGGTGGTAGCAGGAGGCAGAGTCCTGGTAAACACCATCATAGCTGGAAAAGACTGTTGGTCCTCTTCACACTAGCAGCAGTGATTCTGATGGCCGGCTGAATGAAATACAACACATCCTCCCACACGTCCCCACATGACACTGAGTCCTCACAAGTCACCCAGGGACAGCCTGGCAGTGACAGGTTTCCACAATCTTTGGGGACCGACGTCTCTCTGCTCTTACTCTCTCATGTCTATCCTTGTTACTCCTTGTTGTGGAAGAGAGGAGACGACAGCTCTTCTCACCTCTGTCTCAAAGAGGGTTATTTAACTTCTCTAGAGCCCAAATCCTGTGCAGGACGGGAGTCACGCTATGGCATAACCTTTGTTTTTGGTGTTGTACAGTGCTCTATGCTTTTCAGTGTGTGTGTGTGTGTCTGCAGGGGTCCGGGGAGGCATCAGCGTGGGACACAGCCATGGAGGGGGACTGTCTCAGCTGCATCAAGTACCTCATGTTCATCTTCAACTTCCTCATTTTCGTGAGTATATGCTTCTTGCTTAGACTTCCACTGTCTGATGTTCTGCTGTCTGATGTTCTGATGTTCAGCTTTCTGATGTTCTGCTGTCTGATATTCTGCTGTCTGATGTTCAGCTGTCTGATGTTCTGCTGTCTGATGTTCTGCTGTCTGATGTTTGGCTGTCTGATGTTCTTCTGTCTGATGTTCAGCTGTCTGATGTTCTGCTGTCTGATGTTCTGCTGTCTGATGTTCTGATGTTTGGATGTCTGATGTTCTGCTGTCTGATGTTTTGCTGTCTGATGTTTGGCTGTCTGATGCCCTGCTGTCTGATGTTCTTATGTCTGATGTTCTGCTGTCTGATGTTCTGATATACTGCTGTCTGATGTTCAGCTGTCTGATGTTCTGCTGACTGATGTTCTGCTGTCTGATGTTCTTCTGTCTGATGTTCTGCTGTCTGATGTTCAGCTGTCTGATGTTCTGATGTTCAGCTGTCTGATGCTGCACTGAACAAAAATATAAACACAACATATAAAGTGTTGGTCCCATGATTCATGAGCTGAAATAGAATATCTCAGAAATGTTCCATACGCACAAAAAGCTTATTTCTCTCAAATGTTGTGCATATATTTGTTTACTTCCCTGTTAGTGAACATTTCTCCTTTTCCAAGATAATGCATCCACCTGACAGGTGTGGCATATCAAGAATCTGATTAAACACCATGATCATTACACATTAATAAAAGCTCACTCAAAAATGTGCAGTTTTGTCACACAACACAATGTCACAGATGTCTCTAGTTTTGAGGGACCTGTGTAATTGGCATCATGTCGCCACAGTAAATAGCTAGATAGTGTTGCTGCAGTAAGGAGTGGGAAGCAGCTAGATAGTGTTGCTGCAGTAAGGAGAGGGAAGCAGCTAGATAGTGTTGCTGCAGTAAGGAGAGGGAAGCAGATAGATAGTGTTGCTGCAGTAAGGAGAGGGAAGCAGCTAGATAGTGTTGCTGCAGTAAGGAGAGGGAAGCAGCTAGATAGTGTTGCTGCAGTAAGGATTGGGAAGCAGCTAGATAGTGTTGCTGCAGTAAGGAGAGGGAAGCAGCTAGATAGTGTTGCTGCAGTAAGGAGAGGGAAGCAGCTAGATAGTGTTGCTGCAGTAAGGAGAGGGAAGCAGATAGATGGTGTTGCTGCAGTAAGGAGAGGGAAAAGCAGCAAGATGGTGTTGCTGCAGTAAGGAGAGGGAAGCAGCTAGATAGTGTTGCTGCAGTAAGGAGAGGGAAGCAGCTAGATAGTGTTGCTGCAGTAAGGAGAGGGAAGCAGCTAGATAGTGTTGCTGCAGTAAGGAGAGGGAAGCAGCTAGATAGTGTTGCTGCAGTAAGGAGAGGTAAGCAGCTAGATAGTGTTGCTGCAGTAAGGAGAGGGAAGCAGCTAGATAGTGTTGCTGCAGTAAGGAGAGGGAAGCAGCTAGATAGTGTTGCTGCAGTAAGGAGAGGGAAGCAGATAGATGGTGTTGCTGCAGTAAGGAGAGGGAAAAGCAGCAAGATGGTGTTGCTGCAGTAAGGAGAGGGAAGCAGCTAGATGGTGTTGCTGCAGTAAGGAGAGGGAAGCAGCTAGATGGTGTTGCTGCAGTAAGGAGAGGGAAGCAGCTAGATAGTGTTGCTGCAGTAAGGAGAGGGAAGCAGCTAGATAGTGTTGCTGCAGTAAGGAGAGGGAAGCAGCTAGATGGTGTTGCTGCAGTAAGGAGAGGGAAGCAGCTAGATAGTGTTGCTGCAGTAAGGAGAGGGAAGCAGCTAGATAGTGTTGCTGCAGTAAGGAGAGGGAAGCAGCTAGATAGTGTTGCTGCAGTAAGGAGAGGGAAGCAGCTAGATAGTGTTGCTGCAGTAAGGAGAGGGAAGCAGCTAGATAGTGTTGCTGCAGTAAGGAGAGGGAAGCAGCTAGATAGTGTTGCTGCAGTAAGGAGAGGGAAGCAGCTAGATAGTGTTGCTGCAGTAAGGAGAGGGAAGCAGCTAGATAGTGTTGCTGCAGTAAGGAGAGGGAAGCAGCTAGATAGTGTTGCTGCAGTAAGGAGAGGGAAGCAGCTAGATAGTGTTGCTGCAGTAAGGAGAGGGAAGCAGCTAGATAGTGTTGCTGCAGTAAGGAGAGGGAAGCAGCTAGATAGTGTTGCTGCAGTAAGGAGAGGGAAGCAGCTAGATAGTGTTGCTGCAGTAAGGAGAGGGAAGCAGCTAGATAGTGTTGCTGCAGTAAGGAGAGGGAAGCAGCTAGATAGTGTTGCTGCAGTAAGGAGAGGGAAGCAGCTAGATAGTGTTGCTGCAGTAAGGAGAGGGAAGCAGCTAGATAGTGTTGCTGCAGTAAGGAGAGGGAAGCAGCTAGATAGTGTTGCTGCAGTAAGGAGAGGGAAGCAGATAGATAGTGTTGCTGCAGTAAGGAGAGGGAAGCAGCTAGATAGTGTTGCTGCAGTAAGGAGAGGGAAGCAGCTAGATAGTGTTGCTGCAGTAAGGAGAGGGAAGCAGATAGATAGTGTTGCTGCAGTAAGGAGAGGGAAGCAGCTAGATAGTGTTGCTGCAGTAAGGAGAGGGAAGCAGATAGATAGTGTTGCTGCAGTAAGGAGAGGGAAGCAGATAGATAGTGTAGCCAATATATCAGGCTAAAGCACATTTAACTTTGGCATTAATGTCTTAACGTTTCATTTTTTATTTCACAAACAATTACTCTGAACATTCCCAAGTCCCAACTTCGGCAGACAAGTTTAAAATTATCGCTGACGTTTCTAGCCACAAGCATAAGCTAGCTACAGTTGAAGTCAGAAGTTTACATACACCTTAGCCAAATACATTTAAACTCAGTTTTTCACAATTCCTGACATTTAATCCTAGTAAAAATTCCCTGTCTTAGGTCAGTTAGGAACACCACTTTATTTTAAGAATGTGTAATGTCAGAATAATAGTAGAGAGAATGATTTATTTCAGCTTTTATTTCTTTCATCACATTCCCAGTGGGTCAGAAATACTTTGTAGCATTGCCTTTCAATTGTTTAACTTGGGTCAAACGTTTCCGGTAGCCTTCCACAAGCTTCCCACAATAAGTTGGGTGAATTTTGGCCCATTCCTCCTGACAGAACTGGTGTAACTGAGTCAGGTTTGAAGGCCTCCTTGCTCGCACACGCTTTTTCAGTTCTGCCAACACATTTTCTATAGGATTGAGGTCAGGGCTTTGTGATGGCCACTCCAATACCTTGACTTTGTTGTCCTTAAGCCATTTTGCCACAATTTTGGAAATATGCTTGGGGTCATTGTCCATTTGGAAGACCCATTTTGCGACCAAGCTTTAACTTCCTGACTGATGTCTTGAGGTGTTGCTTCAATATATCCACATAATTTTCCTTCCTCATGATGCCATCTATTATGTGAAGTGCACCAGTCCCTCCTGCAGCAAAGCACCCCCACAACATGATGCTGCCACCCCCGTGCTTCACGGTTGGGATGGTGTTCTTCGGCTTGCAAGCCTCCCCCTTTTTCCCCCAAACATAACGATGGCCATTATGGCCAAAAGGTTCTATTTTTGTTTCATCAGACCAGAGGACATTTCTCCAAAAAGTACGATCTTTGTCCCCATGTGCAGTTGCAAACCGTAGTCTGGCTTTTTTATGGCTTGCTTTTGGAGCAGTGGCTTCTTCCTTGCTGAGATGCCTTTCAGGTTATGTCGATATAGGACTTGTTTTACTGTGGATATAGATACTTTTGTACCTGTTTCCTCCAGCATCTTCACAAATTCCTTTGATGTTCTGGGATTTATTTGCACTTTTCGCACCAAAGTACGTTCGTCTCAAGGAGACAGAACGCGTCTCCTTCCTGAGCGGAAGGATGGCCCCATGGTGTTTATACTTGCGTACTATTGTTTGTACAGATGAACGTGGTACCTTCAGGCGTTTGGAAATTGCTCCCAAGGATGAACCAGACTTGTGGTGGTCTACAATTTTTTTTCTGAAGCCTTGGCTGATTCCTTTTGATTTTCCCATGATGTCGAGCAAAGAGGCACTGAGTTTGAAGGTAGGCCTTGAAATACATCCACAGGTACACCTCTAATTGACTCAAATTATGTCAATTAGCCTATCAGAAGCTTCTAAAGACATTACATCAATTTCAGGAATTTTCCAAGCTGTTTAAAGGCACAGTCAACTTAGTGTATGTAAACTTCTGACCCAGTGGAATTGTGATATAATGAATTATAAGTGAAATAATCTGTAAACAATTGTTGGAAGAATTATTTGTGTCATGCATGAAGTAAATGTCCTAACCGACTTGCCAAAACTATAGTTTGTTAACATTAAATCTGTGGAGTGGTTGATAAATTAGTTTTAATGACTTCAACCTAAGTGTATGTAAACTTCTGACTTCAACTGTAGCTGGGAAGAACTCATCAGGACGACTGACTAATCTGAACTGATCTGGATGTGTTATATTTCATGCTGCCGGCCAATCCGTTTCGCCTCCACTCGACTCTCTCTGTGTGACAAGCATCATCAATTTGGGCACCAGTCATGTCCATATAGCCTCTCCCAGTTGAATCAGCCGTCTACTTCCTACTTTATTTCCTACTTCCTGGCTGTACCCTGTTCTGATTGGCTGCCTGTGTGTCTTTCCTATTCTGATTGGCTCCCTCTATGTGTGTGTGGTCCAGTTAGGAGGCTCCTTCCTGCTTGGTGTGGGTGTGTGGGTGCTGGTGGACCCTATGGGCTTTAGGGAGATCATAGCAGCCAACCCTCTGCTCTTCACTGGGGTCTACGTCATCCTGGCCATGGGGGGAATGCTCTTCCTACTGGGGTTCCTGGGCTGCTGCGGAGCCATCCGGGAGAACAAGTGTCTGCTGCTCTTTGTAAGTTCAGAGTGTTATAATCAGCTTTAAAAGTGTTATAATCTGCTTTAAGAGTGTTATAATAGTGTTATAATCAGTTTTAAGAGTGTTATAATCATTCCTGGGCTGCTGCAGAGCCATCCTGTCTGCTGCTCTAAACTAAATTACTCAAAATTATGTTTGGTTAGTGCTCTTGGCTGAATTTGGCTTGTTAGCATGTAAAATTTCACAAAGCAGTGCTGGTAATTGGGCATCGCTGATAAGGTGACAGCTATTTCCCTTGTGTGCCTTCATCCCGTCCACACTAATCATTATGTTTGCCTAAAAGATGTCTCAGCTGGTAACGTGGAGCATGGTGCTGGAAACGCGGCAGGTAGCCTAGCGGTTAGGGCGTTCGGCCAGTAACCGAAAGGTCGCCGGTTCGAATACCTGAGCCGACAAGGTGAAAAACCTGTTGATGTGTCCTTGAGCAAGGCACTTAACCCTCATTTGCTCCAGGGCCTGACCCTGTAGGTAGGCCGTCGTTGTAAATAAGAATTTGTTCTTAACTGACTTGCCTAGTTAAATAAAGGTTAAATAAATAAATGTTAGGATATTCAGGTAATGCAACATTATAAGGAATAGTGCCATCTAGTGGATGAAATTATGTTGTGTTAATTATTGGTCACTGAAACAGAGGCCTTTGACTTATATTGAGTGTTATTCATGAGCGTCCATATGTTAGAACAATCTAAACTGTTTAGTCGATGGCATCAATATTCAGATTGTCCTTCTCTTCTCCCCCTCCTCTCCTCAGTTCTTCATGCTCATCCTGGTCATCTTTCTGGCAGAGTTATCAGCAGCCATCCTGGCCTTCACATTCAGGGAGCATGTGAGTGTTTCTCTGTTTCTCTCTCTGATTGGGATCAGGAACATCATTAGAAAGTTATGCCCATATTAGGACAGGGTGCACCTACACTATGAGGGATGCCGTAATGCGGTTGTCAAACAAACCTGCCATGGAGATTGTTTACTGAAGATGCTTCCAGGAATCATCTACAACGGGGAAACAGTACCGTGGAATGGCTACAGTAATGGGGTTGTCAAGCAAGTAAACTCACCATAGAGCACTGGTAACTCAATTAGATTGGGCCAATTAGAGGTTGCCATGGTTTGAAAGGACATCTGAACTATTTGGTAGAATCCTAAACACACTTGTTTATTGTGCAGCTCACCAGAGAGAAGTTTACCAGAGGGCTAAAGAGACACTACCAGGGACACAACAACACTGACGTCTTCACCTCCACCTGGAACGCCATCATGACCACTGTACGACTCACTTCAGGGTCCACAGCTCCAGAGACGTGACAGTCCGCTCTGTCTGTTGTTATTATTATAAACCTCATTTCATTGGCTGTTATCAATTCTATAGCATCACTATACAGTACTAATCTACCATGTCTCTGTCTGTATAGAACATCACTATACAGTACTAATCTACCATGTCTCTGTCTGTATAGAACATCACTATACAGTACTAATCTACCATGTCTCTGTCTGTATAGAACATCACTATACAGTACTAATCTACCATGTCTCTGTCTGTATAGAACATCACTATACAGTACTAATCTACCATGTCTCTGTCTGTATAGAACATCACTATACAGTACTAATCTACCATGTCTCTGTCTGTATAGAACATCACTATACAGTACTAATCTACCATGTCTCTGTCTGTATAGAACATCACTATACAGTACTAATCTACCATGTCTCTGTCTGTATAGTTTGACTGCTGTGGGGTGAACAGCCCGGATGACTTTGAGGAGAGCCTGTTTAGGCTCCTCAGCCCAGACAAGATTGTTCCTGAGTCATGTTGCCAGGGCAACGGTCACCCTGGAGATGCCGTGGACGACCTCAGCAGAGACGAGTGTCTGAGGGGAAGCATGGTGCTCCGCTACAACAAGGTGTGTGTGTGTGTGTGTGTGTGTGTGTGTGTGTGTGTGTGTGTGTGTGTGTGTGTGTGTGTGTGTGTGTGCTTGCGTGTCAAAACCCCTCCTGGCTTCACACTTTTTGGGGGTTTACAAATTGGATTTAGGGGGATTTCTGTTTGTTATGTCTCTCTCACTCTCTCCCTCTCCCTCTCCCTCTCCCTCTCTCTCTCTCTCTCTCTCTCTCTCTCTCTCTCTCTCTCTCTCTCTCTCTCTCTCTCTCTCTCTCTCTCTCCAGGGTTGTTACTCAGCAGTGGTGGACTATTTTGAGACCTATATCTACATGGCAGGAGCTCTGGCCATTGTTGTCTTGACGATTGAAGTACGTTCTCAAGGGTTTCTTGTAGAGCAGTTCCATTATTAGTTGTTTAGTTTTGTTCCAGGATTATTGTTGTTAGATTTCCAGGCATTTCCTAATAATATAACCCACTATTAGTGTCCACAATATGCTGAACATTTACTGCAAGAAGTGTGGAATGACACCATCTAGTGGGCAGAACTGGAATTACCTAATAGTCAATGTTACTATAGAATATACAGTATTGGTCTACTTTCACCACTATACCTTGGATTCAATCCCTGTAATGTTTGTTTGAGTTATGTAGTAAATAATCTATCTACAATGTTTTATATTGCAGTGACCCCCTAACCCTTCCTAAACGGTCTCCCTTGTTCTCTCAGCTGTTTGCCATGGTGTTTGCCATGTGTCTGTTCAGAGGAATCGACCAGTAACCCTGACAACACACACAACCCCAGGAAGACACTCAACAAAGGGACACAGACTGACGAAGGAGAAGAGAGCCTAATGATAAACACCTGTGGATTATAAATCAGATGTTAGGAGAATAGAGCCTAAAGATAAACACCTGTGGATTATAAATCAGATGTTAAGAGAATAGAACCTAAATATAAACACCTGTGGATTATAAATCAGATGTTAAGAGAATAGAGCCTAAAGATAAACACCTGTGGATTATAAATCAGATGTTAAGAGAATAGAGCCTAAAGATAAACACCTGTGGATTATAAATCAGATGTTAGGAGAATAGAGCCTAAAGATAAACACCTGTGGATTATACATCAGATGTTAAGAGAATAGAGCCTAAAGATAAACACCTGTGGATTATAAATCAGATGTTAAGAGAATAGAGCCTAAAGATAAACACCTGTGGATTATACATCAGATGTTAGGAGAATAGAGCCTAAAGATAAACACCTGTGGATTATAAATCAGATGTTAGGAGAATAGTGCCTAAAGATAAACACCTGTGGATTATAAATCAGATGTTAAGAGAATAGAACTGAAATATAAACACCTGTGGATTATAAATCAGATGTTAGGAGAATAGAGCCTAAATATAAACACCTGTGGATTATAAATCAGATGTTAGGAGAATAGAGCCTAAAGATAAACACCTGTGGATTATAAATCAGATGTTAGGAGAATGGAGCCTAAAGATAAACACCTGTGGATTATAAATCAGATGTTAGGAGAATGGAGCCTAAAGATAAACACCTGTGGATTATAAATCAGATGTTAGGAGAATGGAGCCTAAAGATAAACACCTGTGGATTATAAATCAGATGTCATTTGTACAGTTTTTGTATTTTTATGTTTCAGGATTGATGATAGGAGAACAGTGACTTGTACTTCACAGCTGGACCTCTGAGGTACTGTTCAGGCCAGGACATTGTAGAACATGGCTGGGCTCAATTCTATTTCAAATCAGGAGGTAAGCCGGAATTCCAATTCAATGTTCCCCATTAAAAAGTAGAAAAAGGAGAATTGGAATTTCAGTGTACTTCCTGAATTGACTGAATTCAGGAAGCTATAGACACACAGCATGAAGAGAAACCAGGTGTTACTGTAACAGGACAGAAACATGCCCATGTCCTCTGCACTGTTACATTAGTGCAGCACTGTCTGAACAGGATTGAAATGTATAGCACTGACCCTAGGTTGAGTGCCAGTCTGTTTGTGCTATCATGCCAACTTCCTGTCACACTGACCCTAGCCTGAGTGCCAGTCTGTTTGTGCTATCATGCCAACTTCCTGTCACACTGACCCTAGTCTGAGTGCCAGACTGTTTGTGCTATCATGCCAACTTCCTGTCACTAATTGTCACAATGAGCAGGCAGTTGGCAAGAACACAAACAGATCTGGGATCAGGCTAACTGACTCTAGGTTGAGTTCAGTATTAGAATGGTGGAGTCAGGCTAACTGACTCTAGGTTGAGTTCAGTATTAGAATGGTGGAGTCAGGCTAACTGACTCTAGGTTGAGTTCAGTATTAGAATGGTGGAGTCAGGCTAACTGACTCTAGATTGAGTTCAGTATTAGAATGGTGGAGTCAGGCTAACTGACTCTAGGTTGAGTTCAGTATTAGAATGGTGGAGTCAGGCTAACTGATTCTAGGTTGAGTTCAGTATTAGAATGGTGGAGTCAGGCTAACTGTCTCTAGGTTGAGTTCAGTATTAGAATGGTGGAGTCAGGCTAACTGACTCTAGGTTGAGTTCAGTATTAGAATGGTGGAGTCAGGCTAACTGACTCTAGGTTGAGTTCAGTATTAGAATGGTGGAGTCAGGCTAACTGACTCTAGGTTGAGTTCAGTATTAGAATGGTGGAGTCAGGCTAACTGACTCTAGGTTGAGTTCAGTATTAGAATGGTGGAGTCAGGCTAACTGACTCTAGGTTGAGTTCAGTATTAGAATGGTGGAGTCAGGCTAACTGACTCTAGGTTGAGTTCAGTATTAGAATGGTGGAGTCAGGCTAACTGACTCTAGGTTGAGTTCAGTATTAGAATGGTTTGTACATCTGTTTGTAGTATTTATAAAGAGACCTTGTCTGCATCTGAAATGGCACCATATTCCCTATATAGTCGGCTCTGGTCAAAAGTAGTGCACTATGTAGGGTATAGGGTGCCATTTAGTATGTGTCCCTTGTGCCACTCATACCATGCATCCCAGAAACCTCAACAGAGCAATGCTCTTTAACTTGTGTGTGTGTGTGTGTGTGTGTGTGTGTGTGTGTGTGTGTGTGTGTGTGTGTGTGTGTGTGTGTGTGTGTGTGTGTGTGTGTGTTTGTGTGTATTTGTGTGTGTACATGTGTGTACATGTGTGTCTGCTTGCTGGGGTCCGTGACTGTGTGAGTGTCTGTTATCTACCTGCTGGGGTCCGTGACTGTGTGAGTGTCTGTTATCTACCTGTTGGGGTCTGTGACTGTGTGAGTGTCTGTTATCTACCTGCTGGGGTCTGTGACTGTGTGAGTGTCTGTTATCTACCTGCTGGGGTCTGTGACTGTGTGAGTGTCTGTTATCTACCTGCTGGGGTCTGTGACTGTGTGAGTGTCTGTTATCTACCTGCTGGGGTCTGTGACTGTGTGAGTGTCTGTTATCTACCTGCTGGGGTCTGTGACTGTGTGAGTGTCTGTTATCTACCTGCTGGGGTCTGTGACTGTGTGAGTGTCTGTTATCTACCTGCTGGGGTCTGTGACTGTGTGAGTGTCTGTTATCTACCTGCTGGGGTCTGTGACTGTGTGAGTGTCTGTTATCTACCTGCTGGGGTCTGTGACTGTGTGAGTGTCTGTTATCTACCTTCTGGGGTCTGTGACTGTGTGAGTGTCTGTTATCTACCTGCTGGGGTCTGTGACTGTGTGAGTGTCTGTTATCTACCTGCTGGGGTCTGTGACTGTGTGAGTGTCTGTTATATACCTGCTGGGGTCTGTGACTGTGTGAGTGTCTGTTATCTACCTGCTGGGGTCTGTGACTGTGTGAGTGTCTGTTATCTACCTGCTGGGGTCTGTGACTGTGTGAGTGTCTGTTATCTACCTGCTGGGGTCTGTGACTGTGTGAGTGTCTGTTATCTACCTGCTGGGGTCTGTGACTGTGTGAGTGTCTGTTATCTACCTGCTGGGGTCTGTGACTGTGTGAGTGTCTGTTATCTACCTGCTGGGGTCTGTGACTGTGTGAGTGTCTGTTATCTTAGCAGCCTATTCATTGTCATTGTTTAGTGATGTTTATTCCAACACTGGTTATTGATTGGTGGGTTTTGGCTAAATTGTATTATTATTATTATTATTAGTAGTAGTAGTAGTAGTAGTAGTAGTATTAATACTATTGATATTATTACTATTATTATTATTAGTAGTAATAATGTGTTATGTGTTTGACTTACAATCTAAAGTGTCTGTAAATGGCCCTGATATTAAAATTGATTCTGTCAAGTGTTGGCCACCAGTGTTTGTGTTCTTGTGAGAGGGCTTATAATATATCATGTTGAATACCATGTTCCTATTGTAGTAAATACTGTAAGTCTCCTTCTCTTATCTACTGTTGCACCATTATCTATGTGTTTGTAGGTGGGCCAACTCCCAACTCTTTGATGCTAAATGGGATTCTTACAGATTCAAACTATGTTTTAGTTCAATGCAATGGGCCTAACTTTGTGACGTAATTGTTATAGCTGGCCTAACTTTGTGACGTAATTGTTATAGCTGGCCTAACTTTGTGACGTAATTGTTATAGCTGGCCTAACTTTGTGACGTAATTGTTATAGCTGGCCTAACTGTGTGACGTAATTGTTATAGCTGGCCTAACTTTGTGACGTAATTGTTATAGCTGGCCTAACTTTGTGACGTAATTGTTATAGCTGGCCTAACTGTGTGACGTAATTGTTATAGCTGGCCTAACTTTGTGACGTAATTGTTATAGCTGGCCTAACTTTGTGACGTAATTGTTATAGCTGGCCTAACTTTGTGACGTAATTGTTATAGCTGGCCTAACTTTGTGACGTAATTGTTATAGCTGGCCTAACTTTGTGACGTAATTGTTATAGCTGGCCTAACTTTGTGACGTAATTGTTATAGCTGGCCTAACTTTGTGACGTAATTGTTATAGCTGGCCTAACTTTGTGACGTAATTGTTATAGCTGGCCTAACTTTGTGACGTAATTGTTATAGCTGGCCTAACTTTGTGACGTAATTGTTATAGCTGGCCTAACTTTGTGACGTAATTGTTATAGCTGGCCTAACTTTGTGACGTAATTGTTATAGCTGGCCTAACTTTGTGACGTAATTGTTATAGCTGGCCTAACTTTGTGACGTAATTGTTATAGCTGGCCTAACTTTGTGACGTAATTGTTATAGCTGGCCTAACTTTGTGACGTAATTGTTATAGCTGGCCTAACTTTGTGACGTAATTGTTATAGCTGGCCTAACTTTGTGACGTAATTGTTATAGCTGGCCTAACTTTGTGACGTAATTGTTATAGCTGGCCTAACTTTGTGACGTAATTGTTATAGCTGGCCTAACTTTGTGACGTAATTGTTATAGCTGGCCTAACTTTGTGACGTAATTGTTATAGCTGGCCTAACTTTGTGACGTAATTGTTATAGCTGGCCTAACTTTGTGACGTAATTGTTATAGCTGGCCTAACTTTGTGACGTAATTGTTATAGCTGGCCTAACTTTGTGACGTAATTGTTATAGCTGGCCTAACTTTGTGACATTGTTATAGCTGGCCTAACTTTGTGACGTAATTGTTATAGCTGGCCTAACTTTGTGACGTAATTGTTATAGCTGGCCTAACTTTGTGACGTAATTGTTATAGCTGGCCTAACTTTGTGACGTAATTGTTATAGCTGGCCTAACTTTGTGACGTAATTGTTATAGCTGGCCTAACTTTGTGACGTAATTGTTATAGCTGGCCTAACTTTGTGACGTAATTGTTATAGCTGGCCTAACTTTGTGACGTAATTGTTATAGCTGGCCTCACTGTGTGACGTAATTGTTATAGCTGGCCTCACTGTGTGACGTAATTGTTATAGCTGGCCTAACTTTGTGACGTAATTGTTATAGCTGGCCTAACTTTGTGACGTAATTGTTATAGCTGGCCTAACTTTGTGACGTAATTGTTATAGCTGGCCTAACTTTGTGACGTAATTGTTATAGCTGGCCTAACTTTGTGACGTAATTGTTATAGCTGGCCTAACTTTGTGACGTAATTGTTATAGCTGGCCTAACTTTGTGACGTAATTGTTATAGCTGGCCTAACTTTGTGACGTAATTGTTATAGCTGGCCTAACTTTGTGACGTAATTGTTATAGCTGGCCTAACTTTGTGACGTAATTGTTATAGCTGGCCTAACTTTGTGACGTAATTGTTATAGCTGGCCTAACTTTGTGACGTAATTGTTAAAGCTGGCCTAACTTTGTGACGTAATTGTTATAGCTGGCCTCACTGTGTGACGTAATTGTTATAGCTGGCCTCACTGTGTGACGTAATTGTTATAGCTGGCCTAACTTTGTGACGTAATTGTTATAGCTGGCCTAACTTTGTGACGTAATTGTTATAGCTGGCCTAACTTTGTGACGTAATTGTTATAGCTGGCCTAACTTTGTGACGTAATTGTTATAGCTGGCCTAACTTTGTGACGTAATTGTTATAGCTGGCCTAACTTTGTGACGTAATTGTTATAGCTGGCCTAACTTTGTGACGTAATTGTTATAGCTGGCCTAACTTTGTGACGTAATTGTTATAGCTGGCCTAACTTTGTGACGTAATTGTTATAGCTGGCCTCACTTTGTGACGTAATTGTTATAGCTGGCCTAACTTTGTGACGTAATTGTTATAGCTGGCCGCACTGTGTGACGTAATTGTTATAGCTGGCCTCACTGTGTGACGTAATTGTTATAGCTGGCCTAACTTTGTGACGTAATTGTTATAGCTGGCCTCACTTTGTGACGTAATTGTTATAGCTGGCCTAACTTTGTGACGTAATTGTTATAGCTGGCCTCACTGTGTGACGTAATTGTTATAGCTGGCCTAACTTTGTGACGTAATTGTTATAGCTGGCCTAACTTTGTGACATTGTTATAGCTGGCCTAACTTTGTGACGTAATTGTTATAGCTGGCCTAACTTTGTGACATTGTTATAGCTGGCCTAACTTTGTGACGTAATTGTTATAGCTGGCCTAACTTTGTGACATAGTTGTTATAGCTGGCCTAACTTTGTGACGTAATTGTTATAGCTGGCCTAACTTTGTGACGTAATTGTTATAGCTGGCCTAACTTTGTGACGTAATTGTTATAGCTGGCCTAACTTTGTGACGTAATTGTTATAGCTGGCCTAACTTTGTGACGTAATTGTTATAGCTGGCCTAACTTTGTGACGTAATTGTTATAGCTGGCCTAACTTTGTGACGTAATTGTTATAGCTGGCCTAACTTTGTGACGTAATTGTTATAGCTGGCCTAACTTTGTGACGTAATTGTTATAGCTGGCCTAACTTTGTGACGTAATTGTTATAGCTGGCCTAACTTTGTGACGTAATTGTTATAGCTGGCCTAACTTTGTGACGTAATTGTTATAGCTGGCCTAACTTTGTGACGTAATTGTTATAGCTGGCCTAACTTTGTGACGTAATTGTTATAGCTGGCCTAACTTTGTGACGTAATTGTTATAGCTGGCCTAACTTTGTGACGTAATTGTTATAGCTGGCCTAACTTTGTGACGTAATTGTTATAGCTGGCCTAACTTTGTGACGTAATTGTTATAGCTGGCCTAACTTTGTGACGTAATTGTTATAGCTGGCCTAACTTTGTGACGTAATTGTTATAGCTGGCCTAACTTTGTGACGTAATTGTTATAGCTGGCCTAACTTTGTGACGTAATTGTTATAGCTGGCCTAACTTTGTGACGTAATTGTTATAGCTGGCCTAACTTTGTGACGTAATTGTTATAGCTGGCCTAACTTTGTGACGTAATTGTTATAGCTGGCCTAACTTTGTGACGTAATTGTTATAGCTGGCCTAACTTTGTGACGTAATTGTTATAGCTGGCCTAACTTTGTGACGTAATTGTTATAGCTGGCCTAACTTTGTGACGTAATTGTTATAGCTGGCCTAACTTTGTGACGTAATTGTTATAGCTGGCCTAACTTTGTGACGTAATTGTTATAGCTGGCCTCACTGTGTGACGTAATTGTTATAGCTGGCCTCACTGTGTGACGTAATTGTTATAGCTGGCCTAACTTTGTGACGTAATTGTTATAGCTGGCCTAACTTTGTGACGTAATTGTTATAGCTGGCCTAACTTTGTGACGTAATTGTTATAGCTGGCCTAACTTTGTGACGTAATTGTTATAGCTGGCCTAACTTTGTGACGTAATTGTTATAGCTGGCCTAACTTTGTGACGTAATTGTTATAGCTGGCCTAACTTTGTGACGTAATTGTTATAGCTGGCCTAACTTTGTGACGTAATTGTTATAGCTGGCCTAACTTTGTGACGTAATTGTTATAGCTGGCCTAACTTTGTGACGTAATTGTTATAGCTGGCCTAACTTTGTGACGTAATTGTTATAGCTGGCCTAACTTTGTGACGTAATTGTTAAAGCTGGCCTAACTTTGTGACGTAATTGTTATAGCTGGCCTCACTGTGTGACGTAATTGTTATAGCTGGCCTCACTGTGTGACGTAATTGTTATAGCTGGCCTAACTTTGTGACGTAATTGTTATAGCTGGCCTAACTTTGTGACGTAATTGTTATAGCTGGCCTAACTTTGTGACGTAATTGTTATAGCTGGCCTAACTTTGTGACGTAATTGTTATAGCTGGCCTAACTTTGTGACGTAATTGTTATAGCTGGCCTAACTTTGTGACGTAATTGTTATAGCTGGCCTAACTTTGTGACGTAATTGTTATAGCTGGCCTAACTTTGTGACGTAATTGTTATAGCTGGCCTAACTTTGTGACGTAATTGTTATAGCTGGCCTCACTTTGTGACGTAATTGTTATAGCTGGCCTAACTTTGTGACGTAATTGTTATAGCTGGCCGCACTGTGTGACGTAATTGTTATAGCTGGCCTCACTGTGTGACGTAATTGTTATAGCTGGCCTAACTTTGTGACGTAATTGTTATAGCTGGCCTCACTTTGTGACGTAATTGTTATAGCTGGCCTAACTTTGTGACGTAATTGTTATAGCTGGCCTCACTGTGTGACGTAATTGTTATAGCTGGCCTAACTTTGTGACGTAATTGTTATAGCTGGCCTAACTTTGTGACGTAATTGTTATAGCTGGCCTAACTTTGTGACATTGTTATAGCTGGCCTAACTTTGTGACGTAATTGTTATAGCTGGCCTAACTTTGTGACGTAATTGTTATAGCTGGCCTAACTTTGTGACGTAATTGTTATAGCTGGCCTAACTTTGTGACGTAATTGTTATAGCTGGCCTAACTTTGTGACGTAATTGTTATAGCTGGCCTAACTTTGTGACGTAATTGTTATAGCTGGCCTAACTTTGTGACGTAATTGTTATAGCTGGCCTAACTTTGTGACGTAATTGTTATAGCTGGCCTAACTTTGTGACGTAATTGTTATAGCTGGCCTAACTTTGTGACGTAATTGTTATAGCTGGCCTAACTTTGTGACGTAATTGTTATAGCTGGCCTAACTTTGTGACGTAATTGTTATAGCTGGCCTAACTTTGTGACGTAATTGTTATAGCTGGCCTAACTTTGTGACGTAATTGTTATAGCTGGCCTAACTTTGTGACGTAATTGTTATAGCTGGCCTAACTTTGTGACGTAATTGTTATAGCTGGCCTAACTGTGTGACGTAATTGTTATAGCTGGCCTAACTTTGTGACGTAATTGTTATAGCTGGCCTAACTTTGTTACATAATTGTTATAGCTGGCCTAACTTTGTGACGTAATTGTTATAGCTGGCCTACCTTTGTGACGTAATTGTTATAGCTGGCCTAACTTTGTGACGTAATTGTTATAGCTGGCCTAACTTTGTGACGTAATTGTTATAGCTGGCCTAACTGTGTGACATAGTTGTTATAGCTGGCCTAACTTTGTGACATAGTTGTTATAGCTGGCCTAACTTTGTGACGTAATTGTTATAGCTGGCCTAACTTTGTTACATAAATGTTATAGCTGGCCTAACTTTGTTACATAATTGTTATAGCTGGCCTAACTGTGTGACATAATTGTTATAGCTGGCCTAACTTTGTGACGTAATTGTTATTGCTGGCCTAACTGTGTGACGTAATTGTTGTAGCTGGCCTAACTGTGTGACGTAATTGTTGTAGCTGGCCTAACTGTGTGACGTAATTGTTGTAGCTGGCCTAACTGTGTGACATAATTATTATACTGTAGCTGGCCTAACTGTGTGACATAATTGTTTTAGCTGGCCTAACTGTGACATAATTGTTTTAGCTGGCCTAACTGTGTGACATAATTGTTATAGCTGGCCTAACTGTGTGGCATAATTGTTATAGCTGGCCTAACTGTGTGGCATAATTGTTATAGCTGGCCTAACTGTGTGACATAATTGTTTACGGTAGAGTGACCAGACGGAAGCCACTCCTCAGTAAAAGGCACATGACAGCCCGCTTGGAGTTTGCCAAAAGGCACCTAAAGACTCTCAGACCATGAGAAACAAGATTCTCTAGTCTGATGAAACCAAGATTGAACTCTTTGGCCTGAATGCCAAGCGTCACGTCTGGAGGAAACCTGGCACCATCCCTACAGTGAAGCATGGTGGTGGCAGCATCATGCTGTGGGGATATTTTTCAGCGGCAGAAACTGTGAGACTAGTCAGGATCAAGGGAAAGATAAACTGAGCAAAGTACAGAGAGATCCTTGATGTACAGGACTTCAGACTGAAGGGAAGTTTCACCTTCCAATAGGACAACGACCCTAAGCACACAGCCAAGACAATGCAGGAGTGGCTTCGGGACAATGGGAGAAACTCCCCAAATACAGGTGTGCCAAGCTTTTTAGCGTCACACCTAAGAAGACTCTAGGCTCAACAAAGTACTGAGTAAAGGGTCTGAATACATATGTAAATGTAATATCAGTATTTTATTTTTAATACATTTGATAACATTTTTAGAAACCAGTTTTTGCTTTGTCATTATGGGCTATTGTGTGTAGATTGATGAGGGGGAAAACATTTTTTTTAGAATAAGGCTGTAACGTAGAAAATTTTGGAAAAAGTCAAGGGTTCTGAATACTTTCCGAATGCACTGTATAAGTTATCTACTTCAAGGATCAATGGATGTAGCAACTGCTGATTGGCCCTTTAAAAAGTGCTTGTTTCCATTGCAAAGGTCTGTTTGTATGAGTTAAAACAACGTAGCATGCTAGCTCCATCCTCGTGGCGCAGTGGACTAATTCCATGGATGGACAATAGAATATAATAGGTTTGAATCTCACTGACACCGTGCCACAATAAGAAATGATGTGTTTGCATGATTAATGCCTAAGCAAATTAATGTTGATGTGTCTTATCTGTTCAAAACAGTTAAACTAATCTATCAGTGTTATTGTAAGTCTTATTGAAGCATTGTGAAAGTTTTAAGGCAGTCAAAAACCTCAAAATAACCTATAATTTCCATTCTCAGAACGTTAATAAAACTTCCCAGTAAAACTTTCAGGGAACCATAGTAAAACATTTTCAGAACCTCCCTGCAACCTAAAAATGTACAGGCTACATTTTCACTTCCGTTCTCAGAACGTTTAAAAAAACGTTCCGTTTTACCAGTCAGGATATGGCTTCTTTCCCAGAACTAATGGGAAAACAAAAACTTACGTTCCACAACTTCCAAGGAACCAAATGTGCTAGCTGGGTGGTCTGATCTTCCGAAGGGAGGGCGAGGGAGGGCCTTGTATGTGTTTCTGTGGGTAGAATAAATGCGGTCTAGAGACGTGTCGGTAGAAGTGAGGTAGACCATAGTTCCACCTAGGCTGATTGCCTTTGTTGAGGGTTGAGGTGATTTTGCCCTGCTACCTCAAACCCTGTGTCAGTGCTGAGGATCAGAAGGTGAAACGGTCCAGACCAGACATGTCCCACGCAACTGTACATCTTTTCATCTTTAAAAAATTAAATGGCTGGTTTGATTGAATCTGTCCTTCACAAAAGCAGAGACTATAGATATGTAACATGTCTGTCCATGTAGATGTAGGATCCAAACCAGTGATCTACAAACTGGAACCCAAAGACGGTGGGCTTCGGCTGACGTGTAGATCTACTGGTTGGCACCCCAAGCCTGAGATGGTGTGGCTGGACAGTGAAGGACGTAACCTCACCTCTGAGTCGGGACATAGGCCTACCTTTAACTACACCGTTGTTGAGGGCCTTTACACTGTGACAGGGGATGTTGTTGTACAGAGGAGAGAGACCAACAGGTTCATCTGCAGAATCCATCTCCAGCAGAATAATCACACAACAGAGACAGAGATCACTATTCCAGGTAAGTTAACAACCTCCTCCTGAGAGTGCTACTTGATTAAAGGTCTGTCGTTCCCTTAGAAAACACTAAATCGAAACACTGTCAACTACAAATACATTTATTTTACAATTGTTACTGTGCAGTAGACATATTATCTCTGTTTACCACAGGGCCTATCAGTAAGATCTATTGTTACTGTACAGTAGACATATTATCTCTGTTTACCACAGGGCCTATCAGTAAGATCTATTGTTACTGTACAGTAGACATATTATCTCTGTTTACCACAGGGCCTATGAGTAAGATCTATTGTTACTGTACAGTAGACATATTATCTCTGTTTACCACAGGGCCTATGAGTAAGATCTATTGTTACTGTACAGTAGACATATTATCTCTGTTTACCACAGGGCCTATCAGTAAGATCTATTGTTACTGTACAGTAGACATATTATCTCTGTTTACCACAGGGCCTATCAGTAAGATCTATTGTTACTGTACAGTAGACATATTATCTCTGTTTACCACAGGGCCTATCAGTAAGATCTATTGTTACTGTACAGTAGACATATTATCTCTGTTTACCACAGGGCCTATCAGTAAGATCTATTGTTACTGTACAGTAGGCATATTATCTCTGTTTACCACAGGGCCTATCAGTAAGATCTATTGTTACTGTACAGTAGGCATATTATCTCTGTTTACCACAGGGCCTATCAGTAAGATCTATTGTTACTGTACAGTAGACATATTATCTCTGTTTACCACAGGGCCCATCACTTTGGATCCTGATACAGCACAATGCTTTCTTCATGTCGACAGCAAACATGTGAGACACCTACACTGCATTATTGTGGATGTTGGTGTCACCAAGATTTGAGGTTGAACCGTGTGTCCTGGGAAAGGAGGAGGACTCAGAGAAATATGACTTTGTTGTGGAGATGGAAGGGTCATGGATTGTAGGAGTGGCCAGAAAGTCCATCAACAAGGAGAGGAAGATAAAGTATTATTATTATATATTTTTTTATTTATTTAACCTTTATTTAACTAGGCAAGTCAGTTAAGAACAAAATACTATTTACAATGAAGGCCTACCTACAGGGTCAGTCCCTGGAGCAAATTAGGGTTAAGTGCCTTGCTCAAGGACACATCGAAATGGGCTTGATGCTTGAACTCTGAGCCGTAGGAAGGGTCAGATAGGGGTCTATGTGGAGACGTACGTCCCGCTCACCATGAATATGGATCTGAAGAGGGTGGGGTTCAATGTGGATTATAAGGAGAGTCTGGTCTCCTTACACAAAGTGACCACTAAGGAACCTTGTCATATCTACTCTTACACAAAGTGACCACTAAGGAGCCTTGTCATATCTACTCTTACACAAAGTGACCACTAAGGAGCCTTGTCATATCTACTCTTACACAAAGTGACCACTATGGAACCTTGTCATATCTACTCTTACACAAAGTGACCACTATGGAACCTTGTCATATCTACTCTTACACAAAGTGACCACTATGGAACCTTGTCATATCTACTCTTACACAAAGTGACCACTATGGAACCTTGTCATATCTACTCTTACACAAAGTGACCACTATGGAACCTTGTCATATCTACTCTTACACAAAGTGACCACTATGGAACCTTGTCATATCTACTCTTACACAAAGTGACCACTAAGGAGCCTTGTCATATCTACTCTTACACAAAGTGACCACTATGGAACCTTGTCATATCTACTCTTACACAACGTGACCACTAAGGAGCCTTGTCATATCTACTCTTACACAAAGTGACCACTATGGAACCTTGTCATATCTACTCTTACACAAAGTGACCACTATGGAACCTTGTCATATCTACTCTTACACAACGTGACCACTAAGGAGCCTTGTCATATCTACTCTTACACAACGTGACCACTAAGGAGCCTTGTCATATCTACTCTTACACAACGTGACCACTAAGGAACCTTGTCATATCTACTCTTACACAAAGTGACCACTATGGAACCTTGTCATATCTACTCTTACACAAAGTGACCACTATGGAACCTTGTCATATCTACTCTTACACAAAGTGACCACTAAGGAACCTTGTCATATCTACTCTTACACAAAGTGACCACTAAGGAACCTTGTCATATCTACTCTTACACAAAGTGACCACTATGGAACCTTGTCATATCTACTCTTACACAAAGTGACCACTATGGAACCTTGTCATATCTACTCTTACACAAAGTGACCACTAAGGAACCTTGTCATATCTACTCTTACACAAAGTGACCACTATGGAACCTTGTCATATCTACTCTTACACAACGTGACCACTAAGGAGCCTTGTCATATCTACTCTTACACAAAGTGACCACTATGGAACCTTGTCATATCTACTCTTACACAACGTGACCACTAAGGAGCCTTGTCATATCTACTCTTACACAACGTGACCACTATGGAACCTTGTCATATCTACTCTTACACAAAGTGACCACTATGGAACCTTGTCATATCTACTCTTACACAACGTGACCACTATGGAACCTTGTCATATCTACTCTTACACAAAGTGACCACTATAGAACCTTGTCATATCTACTCTTACACAAAGTGACCACTATGGAACCTTGTCATATCTACTCTTACACAAAGTGACCACTATGGAACCTTGTCATTTCTACTCTTACACAACGTGACCACTAAGGAGCCTTGTCATATCTACTCTTACACAAAGTGACCACTATGGAACCTTGTCATATCTACTCTTACACAAAGTGACCACTATGGTGCTACTTCTCAGGAGAACCACTCTGTCCATTTTTCAGAACATGGGGCCATAGCTCTAATGTCCTGACAGTCATTAACATTGATGATGGTTCTGAACAGGGCTCTGGTGAAACCTCTCCTTTCATACTGTAGCTCTTCTGACCCCATTCTACAGCAGAATGAAGTAGACAAAATAACATTCTTACGTGTAGAAAAAATATATCTGGAAGCGACCATTGATTGGGTACAATAACTTGAAATCATTGCAAAGTGTAATATACTGTAACCTGAATCCACTGTCTTATTGAAATGTTAATGAACTAGGATCCACGGTCTGCCTTATTGAAATGTTAATGAACCAGGATCCACTGTCTGCCTTATTGAAATGTTAATGAACCAGGATCCACTGTCTGCCTTATTGAAATGTTAATGAACCTGGACCCACTGTCTGCCTTATTGAAGTGTTATATAACCTGGACCCACTGTGTGTCTTATTGAAGTGTTATATAACCTGGACCCACTGTGTGCCTTATTGAAGTGTTATATAACCTGGACCCACTGTGTGCCTTATTGAAGTGTTATATAACCTGGACCCACTGTCTGCCTTATTGAAGTGTTATATAACCTGGATCCACTGTCTGCCTTATTGAAGTGTTATATAACCTGGATCCACTGTCTGCCTTATTGAAGTGTTATATAACCTGGATCAACTGTGTGCCTTATTGAAGTGTTATATAACCTGGATCCACTGTCTGCCTTATTGAAGTGTTATATAACCTGGATCCACTGTCTGCCTTATTGAAGTGTTATATAACCTGGATCCACTGTCTGCCTTATTGAAGTGTTATTTAACTTGGATCAACTGTCTGCCTTATTGAAGTGTTATTTAACCTGGATCCATTGTCTGCCTTATTGAAGTGTTATATAACCTGGATCCACAGTGTGCCTTATTGAAGTGTTATATAACCTGTATCCACTGTGTGCCTTATTGAAGTGTTATATAACCTGGATCCACTGTCTGCCTTATTGAAGTGTTATATAACCTGGATCCACTGTCTGCCTTATTGAAGTGTTATATAACCTGGATCCACTGTCTGCCTTATTGAAGTGTTATTTAACCTGGATCAACTGTCTGCCTTATTGAAGTGTTATTTAACCTGGATCCATTGTCTGCCTTATTGAAGTGTTATATAACCTGGATCCACTGTGTGCCTTATTGAAGTGTTATATAACCTGTATCCACTGTGTGCCTTATTGAAGTGTTATATAACCTGGATCCACTGTGTGCCTTATTGAAGTGTTATATAACCTGTATCCACTGTGTGCCTTATTGAAGTGTTATATAACCTGGATCCACTGTCTGCCTTATTGAAGTGTTATATAACCTGGATCCACTGTCTGCCTTATTGAAGTGTTATATAACCTGGATCCACTGTCTGCCTTATTGAAGTGTTATTTAACCTGGATCAACTGTGTGCCTTATTGAAGTGTTATTTAACCTGGATCCATTGTCTGCCTTATTGAAGTGTTATATAACCTGGATCCACTGTGTGCCTTATTGAAGTGTTATATAACCTGGATCCATTGTCTGCCTTATTGAAGTGTTATATAACCTGGATCCACTGTGTGCCTTATTGAAGTGTTATATAACCTGGATCAACTGTCTGCCTTATTGAAGTGTTATTTAACCTGGATCCATTGTCTGCCTTATTGAAGTGTTATATAACCTGGATCCACTGTGTGCCTTATTGAAGTGTTATATAACCTGGATCCATTGTCTGCCTTATTGAAGTGTTATATAACCTGGATCCACTGTGTGCCTTATTGAAGTGTTATATAACCTGGATCAACTGTCTGCCTTATTGAAGTGTTATTTAACCTGGATCCATTGTCTGCCTTATTGAAGTGTTATATAACCTGGATCCACTGTGTGCCTTATTGAAGTGTTATATAACATGGCACATTAAAAGGTAATACATTTTTACAGTTAAAGTCTTTACTATAAATCCCTCATCCTCTTAATGGGCCCTCCAAGTCCACCCTGCCATTGTGATTGGTTCCTGAGCCCATAGGAGGCCATTTTTATGGGTTCTTGAGCCCATAGGAGGCCATTTTTATGGATTCTTGAGCCTATAGGAGGCCATTGTGATATGGATAAAACCCTCATTATTTTTCCTGTAAAACCCTGATGATGGCTGAACTGCGTTGGTTTTACTTTTAACAAAAATAAACGTTCTTATCAGCTTCCAATGTCCCCCTCAAATAAATGCTATACAAAATACCTATGGCTGTAGGGGTGGCCCCCCCATTGGTTTTATTGCATTGCAGGTGTGATTGAATTACATGATCCCAAACTTTAGGTACCTTCCTGTAATGGTAACTATGGATTTAGTACACAATGCCAACGGTCAAGTCAGGACAGGTTATTAAAAACAAAAGTGATATTTACTCCTCTTCTGTAGTCTGAGGTCTGTCTGGTCCTGATCAGAGAAATAATGGGTGTATAGTTATAATAACCTCTAGTCAGTCGCCTGCCAGACTAATGTGGGGCAAACGGTTGACTGTTATTGGTAGAAAGATAGCGGCACTGTCTCTTGGACTGGTGATGTCAAACCTGGTTGTCAGAGGTAAGTCTCTCAAAGACTTAGATCATGATATGAATAGAATTCAACAGAATTGGTAATACCTGGTATAATGCTGACTTCTCAATTACAAAAGTATAATTACTATGTAAAATATTAATAAAGTATTAAGTAATAACCTTTTTACCATGTCTGATTAAATAACTATGTCTCAAGTGAGCACTGGCTATCGGCCTGTGTGGGGATCTGATATATGTCTCGAACCCTAGGCAGTGCAGTCAAAGTCCTGTCTCAGCCTGGGAACACAGTACAGTTTCCATGTTACTACAGCTATGAAGACCACCAGGACATCCCCCAGCTGTCTGTCCAGTGGAGAGGACCAGCCAACACACTCCTCTGTCACTACATCAAACACAAGGTGTGGAACGCTGTATGTATGCTTTATGTTTGTGTTTTAAGCCAGAGTGCCAAAGATTTTGTGAAAACCTAATGGACAATACCGTTTTGATAGAGCATGGTGCTTGCAACGCCAAGGGTCGTCTATCCGATTCCTGCTGGGACCACCCTTAATGAAAAATGTATGCATGCATGACAGTGAGTCCCTTTGGATTAAAGTGTCTGCTAAACAGCATATATTATTATACTGTATGTTATGTTATCTTAAGGCCTTCCAGAACTGCACCCAGGGCTACTCACTGGACTACACACCTAGGAAGATCACGCTCAGCATCACAGAGGTCAGAACGCAAGACTTTGGATCTCACGTCTGCTCCGTTAGCAAGAGACACGAGTTCTCTGACTTTAGCATTGAGCTGGTCATGAAGACAGGTGAGTTTGTTGTTATGTTTGTATATACTGTATACTTTGTTTATGTGTTTATGTGTATTTGCACCTTCTCATGGGGAGTTTGGTCTTTTCTGTGTGTTTAGATCCCATCACTTCCTTACCGACGAGCAGGTGGGATCAGTCAGGTAAATTCACAGAATGTGTAGGTCTACTGCAGGCAACTGTGTGGAATGCCTTGGATCAATAAAACATTTTATTATTATAATAACAATATATATATGTTTTTAGAAACTCAGTCGTGTCTCAGCTTACTGTTGCCAGGTAGAATAGTAGAATACTATTTCTGCTATTTCTGAATGTGGTTATGCATCAGCAGTTTCTGATGCATAGTGGGGGGGGGGGGGGTCAGACCCACGACCCACGAGCCACTGCAGCCCTCATGATGAGTTCAGATTGTTTGTGGCCCCGCCCCCATTAAAGTTACCATCTCTGGTCTAATGGATGAAATCCAAAGAAATTATAAAAATAAAGAATGACCTTGAAATAGGAGACAAAAGGACACATTTGTCCCTTGAATCTCCATGTCCAATTTACATCCTACATGGTTGGAATTGTATCAGAATAGAGTGTGACCTTTAGAATAATACTCTACTATGTATGACAGTTAATTTCTCTGATGGTTTCCTCCTAGGTCTTCCTGAGGGTCACCTTGTTCTCCTTGTCTGCTCTGTGTTGGTCAGCGCCTGGGGATGAACAGCAGAAACACTGGGAAATACATTACAGATTGAGATTAAATGTTTTGATATAAATATTGTAATTAGAAATAATAAAGAATATAAGCCTTATAAACTCTGTTCATTAAATAGATATCAAAAACCAGTGAGTCAACGTAAAGCTCCAAACACCAGTGAGTCAACGTAAAGCTCCAAACACCAGTGAGTCAACGTAAAGCTCCAAACACCAGTGAGTCAACGTCAAGCTCCAAACACCAGTGAGTCAACGTAAAGCTCCAAACACCAGTGAGTCAACGTCAAGCTCCAAACACCAGTGAGTCAACGTAAAGCTCCAAACACCAGTGAGTCAACATACAGCTCCAAACACCATCTTCCTTTATTGTGGTTAGTGAAGTACTGATGTGTGTGGATGTATGTGTGGAGTGTAACTGTCAACATTTATATACATACTGTATGTGTAACTGTCAACATTTATATACATACTGTATGTGTGGAGTGTAACTGTCAACATTTATATACATACTGTATGTGTGGAGTGTAACTGTCAACATTTATATACATACTGTATGTGTAACTGTCAACATTTATATACATACTGTATGTGTGGAGCGTAACTGTCAACATTTATATACGTACTGTATGTGTGGAGTGTAACTGTCAACATTTATATACATACTGTATGTGTAACTGTCAACATTTATATACATACTGTATGTGTGGAGTGTAACTGTCAACATTTATATACATACTGTATGTGTGGAGTGTAACTGTCAACATTTATATACATACTGTATGTGTAACTGTCAACATTTATATACATACTGTATGTGTGGAGTGTAACTGTCAACATTTATGTATATATATACTGTATGTGTGGAGTGTAACTGTCAACATTTATATACATACTGTATGTGTGGAGTGTAACTGTCAACATTTATATACATACTGTATGTGTGGAGTGTAACTGTCAACATTTATATATATATACTGTATGTGTGGAGTGTAACTGTCAACATTTATATACATACTGTATGTGTAACTGTCAACATTTATATACATACTGTATGTGTGGAGTGTAACCGTCAACATTTATATACATACTGTATGTGTGGAGTGTAACTGTCAACATTTATATACATACTGTATGTGTGGAGTGTAACTGTCAACATTTATATACATACTGTATGTGTGGAGTGTAACTGTCAACATTTATATACATACTGTATGTGTGGAGTGTAACTGTCAACATTTATATACATACTGTATGTGTAACTGTCAACATTTATATACATACTGTATGTGTAACTGTCAACATTTATATACATACTGTATGTGTGGAGTGTAACTGTCAACATTTATATACATACTGTATGTGTGGAGTGTAACTGTCAACATTTATATACATACTGTATGTGTGGAGTGTAACTGTCAACATTTTTATATATATATATACTGTATGTGTGGAGTGTAACTGTCAACATTTATATACATACTGTATGTGTGGAGTGTAACTGTCAACATTTATATACATACTGTATGTGTAACTGTCAACATTTATATACATACTGTATGTGTGGAGTGTAACTGTCAACATTTATATACATACTGTATGTGTGGAGTGTAACTGTCAACATTTATATACATACTATATGTGTGGAGTGTAACTGTCAACATTTATATACATACTGTATGTGTGGAGTGTAACTGTCAACATTTATATACATACTGTATGTGTAACTGTCAACATTTATATACATACTGTATGTGTGGAGTGTAACTGTCAACATTTATATACATACTGTATGTGTGGAGTGTAACTGTCAACATTTATATACATACTGTATGTGTGGAGTGTAACTGTCAACATTTTTATATATATATATACTGTATGTGTGGAGTGTAACTGTCAACATTTATATACATACTGTATGTGTGGAGTGTAACTGTCAACATTTATATACATACTGTATGTGTAACTGTCAACATTTATATACATACTGTATGTGTGGAGTGTAACCGTCAACATTTATATTCATACTGTATGTGTGGAGTGTAACTGTCAACATTTATATACATACTGTATGTGTGGAGTGTAACTGTCAACATTTATATACATACTGTAACTGTCAACATTTATATACATACTGTATGTGTGGAGTGTAACTGTCAACATTTATATACATACTGTATGTGTGGAGTGTAACTGTCAACATTTATATACATACTGTATGTGTAACTGTCAACATTTATATACATACTGTATGTGTGGAGTGTAACTGTCAACATTTATATATATATATACTGTATGTGTGGAGTATAACTGTCAACATTTATATACATACTGTATGTGTGGAGTGTAACTGTCAACATTTATATACATACTGTATGTGTAACTGTCAACATTTATATACATACTGTATGTGTGGAGTGCAACTGTCAACATTTATATACATACTGTATGTGTGGAGTGTAACCGTCAACATTTATATACATACTGTATGTGTGGAGTGTAACTGTCAACATTTATATACATACTGTATGTGTGGAGTGTAACTGTCAACATTTATATACATACTGTAACTGTCAACATTTATATACATACTGTATGTGTGGAGTGTAACTGTCAACATTTATATACATACTGTATGTGTGGAGTGTAACTGTCAACATTTATATACATACTGTATGTGTAACTGTCAACATTTATATACATACTGTATGTGTGGAGTGTAACTGTCAACATTTATATATATATATATATATACTGTATGTGTGGAGTGTAACTGTCAACATTTATATACATACTGTATGTGTGGAGTGTAACTGTCAACATTTATATACATACTGTATGTGTAACTGTCAACATTTATATACATACTGTATGTGTGGAGTGCAACTGTCAACATTTATATACATACTGTATGTGTGGAGTGTAACTGTCAACATTTATATACATACTGTATGTGTAACTGTCAACATTTATATACATACTGTATGTGTGGAGTGTAACCGTCAACATTTATATACATACTGTATGTGTGGAGTGTAACTGTCAACATTTATATACATACTGTATGTGTGGAGTGTAACTGTCAACATTTATATACATACTGTATGTGTGGAGTGTAACTGTCAACATTTATATACATACTGTATGTGTGGAGTGTAACTGTCAACATTTATATACATACTGTATGTGTGGAGTGTAACTGTCAACATTTATATACATACTGTATGTGTGGAGTGTAACTGTCAACATTTATATACATACTGTATGTGTGGAGTGTAACTGTCAACATTTATATATATACTGTATGTGTGGAGTGTAACTGTCAACATTTATATACATACTGTATGTGTGGAGTGTAACTGTCAACATTTATATATATATACTGTATGTGTGGAGTGTAACTGTCAACATTTATATCCATACTGTATGTGTGGAGTGTAACTGTCAACATGTATATACATACTGTATGTGTGGATTGTGACTGTCAACATGTATATAAATACTGTATGTGTGGAGTGTAACTGTCAACATTTATATACATACTGTATGTGTGGAGTGTGACTGTCAACATGTATATAAATACTGTATGTGTGGAGTGTAACTGTCAACATTTATATACATACTGTATGTGTGGAGTGTGACTGTCAACATGTATATAAATACTGTATGTGTGGAGTGTAACTGTACAGTGCTGGCTATTGCTAAAAAAAAACGACGCATCTCCAGATGACCTGCTTTTCGGTGTGGAGCCATGCATCGAAAACTTGCTGCTACAAGGGACACAGGCAGTGGTGAGAAAAGTATCCAGTTGTCATACTTGAGTCAAATTAAAGATACCTTAATAGAAAAGTACTCAAATAGAAGTGAAAGTCACCCAGTAAAATAATACTTGAGTAAAAGTCTTTGGTTTTAAATATACTTAAGTACCAAAAGTAAAAGTATAAATAATTTCAAATTCCTTATATTAAGCAAAGCAGACGGCACCATTTTCTTGTTTTTTAAATTTACGGATAGCCAGGGGCATGCATAAACACTCGGATATCAAACAAAGTATGTGTTTAGTAAGTCTGCCAGAGCAGAGGCAGTAGGGATGTTTTCTTGATAAGTGTGTGAATTAGACAATTTTCCTGTCCTGTTAAGCATTCAAAATGTAACAAGTACTTTTGGATGAAGTACAGATACTTATCAATCAAAAACTACTTAAGTAGTACTTTTAAGTATTTTTACTTAAGTACTTTACACCAATAGGTGAATTAATATATTTGCTAGCTATTCATCTGATTGATAAAGTTGATCACAATTCCATTAATTAGCCAGCTATCTTGAAACAGCTGGGGGACAGCTAGCTAACAATGTCTTACCCCTACTAACAGAGTTCACCTTAGCTAGCCTCCCTCCCTCCTATCCCTCTCTCCTCCTCCTCCCTCCTATCCCTCTCTCCTCCCTCCCTCCTATCCCTCTCTCCTCCTCCTCCCTCCTATCCCTCTCTCCTCCTCCTCCCTCCTATCCCTCTCTCCTCCCTCCCTCCTATCCCTCTCTCCTCCTCCCTCCCTCCCTCCTATCCCTCTCTCCTCCTCCCTCCCTCCTATCCCTCCCTCCCTCCCTCCTCCCTCCCTCCCTCCCTCCTATCCCTCTCTCCTCCTCCGTCCCTCCCTCCTATCCATCTCTCCTCCTCCATCCCTCTCTCCTCCCTCCTATCCCTCTCTCCCTCCTACAGCTCCTATCCCTCCCTCCCTCCCTCCTACACCTCCTATCCCTCCCTCCCTACTACACCTCCTATCCCTCCCTCCCCCCTCCCTCCCTCACCTCCTATCCCTCCCTCCCCCCTCCCTCCCTCACCTCCTATCCCTCCCTCCCTACTACACCTCCTATCCCTCCCTCCCCCTATACCTCCTATCCCTCCCTCCGCCCTCCCTCCCTCCTACACCTCCTATCCCTCCCCCCTCCCTATACCTCCTATCCCTCCCTCCCTCCCTCCCTCCTTCCTAACCCCCTACCTCCTCCTAACCCCTCCCTCCCTCCCTCCTTTTAAATCATAAACACAGCAGGCACATGTCCAGACCACCTTTTTTCCAGGCAGGCAACCGGGTCTTTAGGACTTTTTCAGCTCACATGTGGCTAAATGGTATCATTATGTAAGGCTTTATGTAATCTTCCCCAGAGCTCAGCAACAGCACAGTGAATGATATCCTCTTCCTGGAGCTTAGCAGAGCAGCTGCGATCACCTTCACATGGCCCTGGCTGTCTGTAGTACCATGTCTCACCACTAAGGGGAAGCACCATCATTAGACTGTCATTTAACCCTGACCCAAACTAATGGTGTGTTACCTACAATATGTCTATTGGGTGTTAACCTACAGTATATCTATGGGGTGTGTAATCTACAGTATGCATGTAAGTGCATAAAAGCCTGACTATCTGTAGTCACATGACATTCAATGATGGACCACTAGAATAGTCTGTCTTTTTGTGGCGACACAGTTTTCTGTGTTTCTGATGGTTGAAAAATCTAAACATTTGTCACTTGCTTCGTCAATAACAGTGAAATGCTTATGCTCCTTTTCCAACAGTGCAGATAAAAAAATATAGAAATAGTGACACGAGGAATAAATACACTGTGAATAAAAATAACATGGCTATCTATATACAGGAAGTACCAGGTAATAACGTGGCTATATACAGGAAGTACCAGGTAATAACATGGCTATATACAGTACCAGGTAATAACATGGCTATCTATATACAGGAAGTACCAGGTAATAACGTGGCTATATACAGGAAGTACCAGGTAAAAACATGGCTATCTATATACAGGAAGTACCAGGTAATAACATGGCTATATACAGTACCAGGTAATAACATGGCTAAATACAGGAAGTACCAGGTAATAACGTGGCTATCTATATACAGGAAGTACCAGGTAATAACATGGCTATCTATATACAGGGAGTACCAGGTAATAACATGGCTATATACAGTACCAGGTAATAACATGGCTATATACAGGAAGTAGCAGGTAATAACGTGGCTATCTATATACAGGAAGTACCAGGTAATAACATGGCTTTATACAGGAAGTACCAGGTAATAACATGGCTTTATACAGGAAGTACCAGGTAATAACATGGCTATATACAGGGAGTCAGGTAATAACATGGCTAAATACCAGAAGTACTAGGTAATAACATGGCTATATACAGGAAGTGCAAGGTAATAACATGGCTTTATACGTGTGTGTGTGTGTAATGTGTGTGTTGCGGTGTCAGGTAGAAGCTGTTCAGGGTCCTGTTGGTTCCAGACTTGGTACTGCTTGCAGTAGTGGTGCGTGGGTAAAATCACTGGGGAAGCCAATCCAGAAAAAAAAACATTACAACCTACGTATGTGTTGTGATAATTGTGTTGTTTGTTCTATAACCTGTTAGTTCACATGCCTTGCCACCGTGATATAAAGGTCTAAGGCCCAGACAATAAGAAGACATAGTGGCAGAATAAATTCAAACACATTAAACCAGAGAGCAACATCTGTCCGGTGAAGTCCACAAAACATATTGCATGTAACAAACAGTTACATGACCTACAGCATGGTTTTTGCAAGGTAATGTTTACAACATTTTCAGACCACTAAACAACTATTGATTTAGAATCACAGATAGTTACTGCAATTTGCAAAGCTGCCTCCACTATTCCAGCACCAACTTCAACATCATCAAATTACTGATGCCACCTATGGTTAGTCTAAAACAGTGATGACTAAAAGATACCAAAAAAACAATTTAGTCCAATCAACGTAAACTAAATATGATGTGGCTGTCCATGGTTCTGATCTCTGTGTGTGTGTGTGTGTGTGTGTGTGTGTGTGTGTGTGTGTGTGTGTGTGTGTGTGTGTGTGTGTGTGTGTGTGTGTGTGCGCAGTAGAAAGAACATGTTGACTCACCCTACTTGTAGAGAAACACCAATGCCATCCTCCTCTTTCATGTTGATGAAACGGTCTATTTTATATATTTATTGTAACCTTTATTTAACTAGGCAAGTCAGTTAAGAACAAATTCTTATTTACGATGACGGCCTACACCGGCCAAACTCTAAATGTGTCCAAACTCAAAATAAGATGTCAAAAACATTATACAAAAACTAAATAATAAAATAAAATAAAATTACAAAATATTAATTTTGCTAATTTGCACTCCAGTATCTCTATCTGCACATCATCATCTGTCACTCCAGTGTTAATGCTAAACTGTAATTATTTCGCCACTATGGTCTATTTATTGCCTATTTACTGTATATAGATTTTATATTGTGTTATTGACTGTACTTTTGTTATATTCCCATGTTTAACTCTGTGTTGTTGTTTTTGTCGCACTGCTTTGCTTTGTCTTGGCCAGGTCGCAGATGTAAATGAGAACTTGTTCTCAACTGACCTACCTGGTTAAATAAAGGTGAAATAAAATCTACCTGGTTAAATAAAGGTGAAATAAAACCTACCTGGTTAAATAAAGGTGAAATAAAACCTACCTGGTTAAATAAAGTGAAATAAAAAAATAAATCCATGTCATACTCTTTATGACCAGACCGCATCAGATAGATGGCCTGCACATAAGGAGACAGAGGGGCGCTGTTTCGCTCGCTCGGATGCCGGTGAGATACAGTACTCCATTCAGCCTCTTTACCAATTGAAGGAAAATCATGACAACACAGAGAGATGTATTTATTTTTTGGGAAAGCCTGGCTTTCCTTGGCTTCCATGAATACACGCCACTGCAGTCCGCTTGCCATGCGGTAGAAGAGAAAACAGTCTATGACTAGGGCCTTCCTCTGACACCACCTGGAATAGAGGTCCTGGATGGCAGGGAGCTCGGAGAAGCTGTTGCGTCCACATAAACAGCTGGTCGTCACACCTATTTCTACAATTGATCTTCTTAAAATATGATTTTAAACGCAATCTTGACCCTAACCTTAAGTAAACTGATAACCTTAACCCCAACCTTAAGTAAACTGATAACCTTATGCCTAACCTTAAAATAAGACCAAAATCATTTTTATTTTCATGATTTTTTACGAAACCGATTATTTTGACTTTGTGGCTGTGGTAAATAATGGAAAACGAAAAGGTTCGAGCTTGCTCTCCAGCGCACGAGCAACGACGTGACGTCAGCAGCGCGAGCACGGGTTCCCTGAGGACGCCAAACCCAGTAGTGAATAGAATCAGATTTTATGTAATAGAGAGAAGGGAGCATGGAAATAGGTTGTGGAGGGTCTGCGCGATCCACGTGACTGATCTATTTGTGTTGTGTATCGCCAAGCGCCAGAGAAAACTTACGCATACTTTGGCGGCTTGCTCGTGGCAACACGTTTTATTTTGGGCCCCTCCCACAAATAGATAACATTCTTCATGATGATATAACTTTGACACGTAACTCCTTCAGAGCATATGGGGGTGTTAAATAATTCATGATTTATATAGCCTTTGTCATAGTCTATATCAGTGGTGGTTCAAGAACCGCTCCCAACAACAACAAAAAAAGCACCATTCTGCACTAACTAATTTCTATTCAGACATTTGGCGGCTGGGTGAGTAAGTGTGTGAGGTTTGTTACTTCCATGAGGGAAGTCAGAGGGGGGTGGGCTGAGAGGAGGGCACAATAAAATATACATGTCATTATGCACAATTTATCAAACTTTCAGAATAGGAACCAAATGAACCATACAACCACCTTAGCTAATTGTAGGCATTTAAGTTAGCCTACAGCATTGGAAATTCCCCTTACTGAGCTCAGGACCTAGTCAGTACAATCACAGAAAACCTTTATGAAGTCACCTCAATGAAAGTTAACCAAATCAATAATGTTCTAGTTAGGTTGTAATTGTTTTGCTGCAGGCTACACACATTATCATGATGAAACTGTGTGAAATTATAACCAATGTTATGTAAGCTGGTTGGACAGAAAACAGTATATTGTCGCTGTATGTGTAATAGCATAGCTAGCAACATGGGCTAACAAACATGTGTTATACTAGCCTATTTAATTACATGCATAATATTATACTCATAAAGAGATGACATCGCTGCAACCAATACATTACCCATCACCCAACACTGTCAACCAATACATTACCCATCACCCAACACTGTCAACCAATACATTACCCATCACCCAACACTGTCAACCAATACATTACCCATCACCCAACACTGTCAACCAATACATTACCCATCACCCAACACTGTCAACCAATACATTACCCATCACCCAACACTGTCAACCAATACATTACCCATCACCCAACACTGTCAACCAATACATTACCCATCACCCAACACTGTCAACCAATACATTACCCATCACCCAACACTGTCAACCAATACATTACCCATCACCCAACACTGTCAACCAATACATTACCCATCACCCAACACTGTCAACCAATACATTACCCATCACCCAACACTTTCAACCAATACATTACCCATCCCCCAACACTGTCAACCAAGAGTCAAGACTAAACCTATTCACCTTGGTGGTGCGCAGACTGGTTTTATATTATTCTTAACGATTTCACACAGACCAACAAAAAAAAGCAACAGTATGTCTGTGAAACTCTATATTCACAGTATTATGAATGAATTGTGGTTTATTTGGTAGCATTTCGTAGTGGGACTGATTTGACTAATTGCATTAATACTTACAAAGTTAGATGTGTGCTATTTGATAGATTTCCCCGCTCCCCCTACATCGGGCTTCCAGTGAGGAGACCTGAGGTCAACCTACACCCTTTGATAAAAAAAAGAGACCTTGGTCTCAGTATGACTCCCTGATAAAATAAAGAGACCTTAATAAAGGTTCAATAGCATGACTCTTGACAGTTTAAACTTTAAAGAACAAATGCCTATTGAATTAACTTCTTCCTGATCTGCACCAGAATACTTGACAGTTCTGTTGAGTGTCTAGAATGGATGGACCTAATGCAACTAACCTGCTGGAGGGACAGGGATTTGTGTTACCGGGGTAACATCCACTTCGCACCCAACTTGCTGTCATATGCCTCAACTGGAGGAGTTCAGACATGAACACTGTAGTACCACACAGGGTTAACGCACTACTTTTTAAATCACCTTTATTTAACTAGGCAAGTCTGTTAAGAACTAATTCTTATTCACAATGACGGCCTACCCTGTTCAGGTTTAGTGTCCAGAGACCTCTCTGGATAACTCTATGTGGAGTTTGTGGTTGCTCCCCAATTAGAGGCAGCTGCGCGGCATTGTCTCTAATTGAGGAGCCTATTTAAGTAGAATGGTTTTCCACCTGGGTGTGGGTCTTTGTGTGTGTTCCTTTGTTCCACACCAGTTCATGTTTGCGTGATCGCCTGTTGTTGTTGTTGTTGTTGTTGTTGTTGTTGTTGTTGTTGTTGTTGTTGTTGAAAGGTGTTACTTCTCACTACTGCTCAGTGCCTCAGGTCCTCCATATGCAACGTGAGCCGCCCTATGGGATTCCCAATCACGGCCGGATGTGATACAGCATGGATTCGAACCAGGGACTGTAGTGACGCCTCTTGCACTGAGATGCAGTACCGCTGCGCCACTCTGGAGTCCAACACACAGGGTTAACACACTACACACAGGGTTAACACACTACACACAGGGTTAACACACTACACACAAGGTTAACACACTACACACAGGGTTATCACACCACACACAGGGTTAACACACTACACACAGGGTTAACACACTACACACAGGGTTAACACACTACACACAGGGTTAACACACTACACACAAGGTTAACACACTACACACAGGGTTAACACACTACACACAGGGTTAACACACTACACACAGGGTTAACACACTACACACAAGGTTAACACACTACACACAGGGTTAACACACTACACACAGGGTTATCACACCACACACAGGGTTAACACAATACACACAGGGTTAACACACTACACACAGAGTTAACACACTACACACAGAGTTAACACATTACCGACAGGATTAACACACTACACACAGGGTTAACACAATACACACAGGGTTAACACATTACCGACAGGATTAACACACTACACACACACAGGGTTAACACACTACACACAAGGTTAACACACTACACACAGGGTTAACACACTACACACAGGGTTATCACACCACACACAGGGTTAACACACTACACACAGGGTTAACACACTACACACCACACACAGGGTTAACAAACTACACACAGGGTTAACACACCACACTACACACAGGGTTAACACACCACACTACACACAGGGTTAATACACTACACACAGGGTTAACACACTACACAGAAGGTTAACACACCACACACAGGGTTAACACACTACACACAGGGTTAACACACCACACACAGGGTTAACACACTACACACAGGGTTAACACACCACACTACACACAGGGTTAATACACTACACACAGGGTTAACACACTACACAGAAGGTTAACACACCACACACAGGGTTAACACACTACACACAGGGTTAACACACTACACAGAAGGTTAACACACCACACACAGGGTTAACACACTACACACAGGGTTAACACATTACACACAGGGTTAACACACTACACACAGGGTTAACACATTACACACAGGGTTAACACACTACACACAGGGTTATCACACTACACACAGGGTTAACACACTACACACAGGGTTAATACACTACACACAGGGTTAACACACTACACAGAAGGTTAACACACCACACACAGGGTTAACACACTACACACAGGGTTAACACACCACACACAGGGTTAACACACTACACACAGGGTTAACACACCACACTACACACAGGGTTAATACACTACACACAGGGTTAACACACTACACAGAAGGTTAACACACCACACACAGGGTTAACACACTACACACAGGGTTAACACACTACACAGAAGGTTAACACACCACACACAGGGTTAACACACTACACACAGGGTTAACACATTACACACAGGGTTAACACACTACACACAGGGTTAACACATTACACACAGGGTTAACACACTACACACAGGGTTATCACACTACACTACACACAGGGTTAACACACACACACACAGAGAGGGTTAAAGGTCTCTTTTCATCACTGTCTGGCTCATTTGAGCCCACTCTTATGGTTATCCAGATCAGTGAACGGACAGACTGACACACTGTCATTAGCCAGGATCTGCCTTAAGGCTTGAGTCATCAAATGGAATGTGAAAGCAACAGAGAACACTGTAAAATGCACACATGCACACACTCTCAGAATGAATGTACTCTTGAATGAGGGCTTTATGAAGAGTTGTATGCCTCATTATCTGCTCTGAGGACCATAGGGAGGGAAGACATTTTGTCTGAAGGGCAGAACATTGATAAGCGGTATTGTGAGTATGTGCGTGTTCTCCAGAGGGCTCCAAGTTCATCATATTATTGTTGTAGACTGAATTGTGAGGTTTCTATCCCATACATACCTTTCCAATGTTTCATGTGACCACACTATAAAGATACTGGCATCTTTCATCAGTGTTCTGTGGTGTTTCTTTCATCAGTGTTCTGTGGTGTTTCTTTCATCTGTGTTCTGTGGTGTTTCTTTCATCAGTGTTTTGTGGTGTTTCTTTCATCCGTGTTCTGTAGTGTTTCTTTCATCAGTGTTCTGTGGTGTTTCTTTCATCAGTGTTCTGTGGTGTTTCTTTCATCAGTGTTCTGTGGTGTTTCTTTCATCAGTGTTCTGTGGTGTTTCTTTCATCAGTGTTCTGTGGTGTTTCTTTCATCAGTGTTCTGTGGTGTTTCTTTCATCAGTGTTCTGTGGTGTTTCTTACTGCATTCTATATGGAATGCTATCACACATATTTCTTGGAAAATGTAAATGAAATCTTGTAATTCCATTAAATGCAACTGAATGTATTGGTTCAATCACTGTCCTTCAGGCCAGGTTCAACACATGATGACAGATCAGCAGTCTGCAGATGTTGGGTCTGAGGTAGACCCTGTTTATCCATGACACATAGTACCTAGTCATAGCCTACTGTGCTGCCCATAACATGTGACAGAAGCCTTTCTAGAAGCTTATATGTGGGAATACTGTGTGTGTGCCAATTGGAACCCTATTCCCTATACAGTGCACCAGATGTTTGACCAGAGTCCATAGTGCACTGTATAGGGAATAGGGGGCCCTTTGGGAAGTCCTATAACTGTCCTCTGCTCTCCTGCCCACTAGTTACTATGGTGAAGGTGATCGTCAAGCTCTGCCAACAACGGCACTTAGTCTGAGGCTGCAGGCAGCAGGGGAGTGGGGTAGGGCTTAAATGGAACCCTATTCCCTATATGATGCACTACTTTTGACCTGGGCCTATAGGGCTTCGGCAGGCAGCAGGGGGAAGGGCTCAAGGACAAACATATTATTCTGGACATTCTAGTCTAGACAGAGTGGACTGTCTACCACAACAAGCTAGCCAAACAAATGGTGCAAAAGGCTTTAGGTAGGCAAGAGTCAGATTGCTTTTATTACAGCTCATCTCACACCAAGTCCAAACCAAAGTCAGCTAGTGCTGTCCTCCATGCTGGTCTGGTTTGAAAACCATCAAACCACCGGACTATCATCACTACTCTCGACGGATCCGAATTAGAATACGTGGACACCTACAAATACCTAGGCATCTGGTTAGACTATAAACTCAACTTCCAGACTCACATCAACCATCTCCAATCCAAAATTAAATCCAGAATCGGCTTCCTATTTCGCATCAAAGCCTCCTTCACTCATGCTGCCAAACATGCCCTTGTAAAACTGACTATCCTACCGATCCTTGATTTCGGCGATGTCATTTACAAACTAGCCTCTAATACTCTACTTAGCAAATTGGATGTAGTCTATCACAGTGCCATCCGTTTTGTCACCAAAGCCCCATACACTACCCACCACTGCGACCTGTATGCTCTCGTTGGCTGGCCTTCATTATATATTCGCCGCCAAACCCACTGGCTCCAGGTCATCTATAAGTCTTTATTAGGTAAATCCCCGCCCTATCTCAGCTCACTGGTCACTATAGCAACACCCACCCGTAGCATGCGCTCCAGCAGGTATATCTCACTGGTCACCCCCAAAGCCAACACCTCCTTTGGTCGCCATTCCTTCCAGTTTGCTGCTGCCAATGACTGGAACGAATTGCAAAAATCATTGAAGCTAGAGGTTCCTATCTCCCTCAATAACTTTAAGCATCAGCTGTCAAAGCTGCTTATCGATCACTGCACCTGTATATAGCCCTTCTGTAAATAGCCCACACTACTACCTCATCCCCATATTTATTTTTTTGTTTATTTTCACTAATCTTGCACTCCAGTATCTCTATTTGCACATCATAATTTGCACACTTTTCATTCCTGTGTTAATAATGATAATTCTGTAATTTATTTCACCACTATAGTCTATTTATTGTTCTACCTCTTAACCTTACTGCATTTTTGCACTACATTTTGCACTCTGTATATAGATTTTCTATTGTGTTTTTGACTGTTTGTTTAATGTGTAACTCTGTGTTGTTATTTGTCACACTGCTTTGCTTTGTCTTGGCCAGGTCGCAGTTGCAAATGAGAACTTGTTCTCAACTGACCTACCTGGTTAAATAAAGGTGAAATAAAATAAAAATAAAAACAACCCAAGAAGACATACACCTTCCTAATATTGAGTTGCCCCCCCTTTCGTCGGGGTATGGACTCTACAAGGTCGAAAGCGTTCCATGTTGACTCCAATGCTTCACACAGTTGTGTCAAGTTGGCTGGATGTCCTTTGGGTGGTGGACCATTGTTGATACTCATGAGACACGTGAAAAACCCAGCAGCGTTGCAGTTCTTGACACACTCAAACTGGTGCGCCTGGCACAAACTACCATACACTGTTCAAAGGCCCTTAAATCTTTTATCTTGCCCATTCACCCTCTGAATGGCACACATCCACAATCCATGTCTCAAGGCTTAAAAATCCTTCTTTAACCTGTCTCCTCCCCTTCATCTACACGTTAACCTGTCTCCTCCCCTTCATCTACACGTTAACCTGTCTCCTCCCCTTCATCTACACTTTAACCTGTCTCCTCCCCTTCATCTACACTTTAACCTGTCTCCTCCCCTTCATCTACACGTTAACCTGTCTCCTCCCCTTCATCTACACTTTAACCTGTCTCCTCACCTTCATCTACACTTTAACCTGGCTCCTCCCCTTCATCTACACTTTAACCTGTCTCCTCCCCTTCATCTACACTTTAACCTGTCTCCTCCCCTTCATCTACACTTTAACCTGGCTCCTCCCCTTCATCTACACTTTAACCTGTCTCCTCCCCTTCATCTACACTTTAACATGGCTCCTCCCCTTCATCTACACTGATTGAAGTGGATTTAACAGGGATCATAGCTTTCACCTGGATTCACCTGGTCAGTCTGTGTTTCACCTGGATTCACCTGGTCAGTCTGTGTTTCACCTGGATTCACCTGGTCAGTCTGTGTTTCACCTGCATTCACCTGGTCAGTCTGTGTTTCACCTGGATTCACCTGGTCAGTCTGTGTTTCACCTGGATTCACCTGGTCAGTCTGTGTTTCACCTGGATTCACCTGGTCAGTCTGTGTTTCACTTGGATTCACCTGGTCAGTCTGTGTTTCACCTGGATTCACCTGGTCAGTCTGTGTTTCACCTGGATTCACCTGGTCAGTCTGTGTTTCACCTGGATTCACCTGGTCAGTCTGTGTCTTGGAATGTACTTTAGTGTTCTCAATCTCTCATCTACTCCCCCTGTTATGAAACTAGCTACTGATAAACACAGAAAGCCATTACGTAACACACCCTTGACACCCGTGTCCAGATTAAAGATGGGTGCAGCAGAGCTGATTAACCCTTTAAAGCAGAGAAAGAGAAGAGAAGAGAAGAGCTGAGGAGAGGAGAGGAGAGGAGAGGAGAGGAGAGGAGAGGAGAGGAGAGGAGAGGAGAGGAGAGGAGAGGAGAGGAGAGGAGAGGAGAGATACATGGCAAGTATCCAAGACCTATCATCATTTAGGATTTATCCTGCTCAGGTTACAACCATTCTTCACTCACCCAGTTGCTGTGGTGACCATATAGAGTTCTGTAGCCCAGGATGCCTCCTAAATGGCACCCTATTTCCTACATAGTTCCCTACATATGGGCCCTGGTCAAAAATAGCACACGATATAGGGATTAGGGTGCCATTTGGGATGCATTCCCTGTCAATCATGTTGCTGGTTAGTTTAAAGCCATGACAGTGTGCTGACTACTAGACAACAGATAGAGAGATGTTGATCCACAGCAGGAGGAAGAAGCCCTTATGTCCCTGCAGAGAGAAAGACAGACATTAGGATCTAATTGCCATTCTGAGGCAGCAATCCAAATGGCACCCTATTCCCTATATAGTGTCTGGGCTCTGGTCAAAAGAAGGGCACTATGTAGGGAATAGGGTGCCAATAGGGCCGCATCCTGATTCTCTCCCTTAAAGAAAGTCCATTAAAGTATGTTCCTAATAGAATGTAATACTTCAGAGTGGGACTGAACACAAATATAAAAATAACTTGCAACCATTTCAAAGATTTTACTGAGTTACTGTTCATAAGGAAACAAGTCAATAAAAATAAACTCTTTAGGTCCTAATCTATGGACTTACATGACTGGGCCCAGCCAATCAGATTGAGTTTTTACCCACAAAAGGGTTTCATTACAGACAGAAATACTCCTCAGCACTCCTCCCCCCCAGACGATCCTGCAGGTGAAGAAGCGTGTATGGAGGTCCTGGTCTGGCGTGGTTACACCTGGTCTGGCGTGGCTACACCTGGTCTGGCGTGGTTACACCTGGTCTGGCGTGGTTACACCTGGTCTGGCGTGGCTACAACTGGTCTGGCGTGGTTACACGTGGGCTGGCGTGGTTACACGTGGGCTGGCGTGGTTACACGTGGGCTGGCGTGGTTACACGTGGGCTGGCGTGGTTACATGTGGGCTGGCGTGGTTACACGTGGGCTGGCGTGGTTACACGTGGGCTGGCGTGGTTACACATGGTCTGCAGTTGTGAGGTCAGTTGGACATACTGCCAAATTCTCTAAAACAACGTTGGAGTCAGCTTATGGAAACATGAAACACTTTACATGTTGCGTTTATATTTTTGTTCAGTGGACATCTCTATGTATCTCTCTCTCTCTGGTTGTGGGTCAAAGCAAACACTATGCTAAGCTGTATCCTGCTCCCTGTTGAAACAAGCATTGGGCTGCAGGGTGATCCTGGGGTCTGTTTGGACTTGCAACATCATAACATGTCATAACGGTCGGTGGGTGGGCGGCTGGAGGACTCATATGAATCCAGTGACATGCTGCTATCCAATCCCTCTCACAGTGAGCCCTAGGTAGCATCCAGATTATCCACCCTACCAGGGCCGGCCCTAGCCTCTTGGGGGCCCTAAGCGAGATTTGGTTGGGAGGCCCCCCCACCAAGCGGGCAAAAAATGTTGTGCCGCCCCTCTTGACGGCAGAGAGATTTCCTGCAATTCTGCACATTTTGCCATGTTAATGATATCTGAGTGAGAGTGACTAACAAAATCAATGGGGCCCCATTGAGGTCAGGGCCCCTGGGCACGTGCCCTGTATGCCCGGTCAGTATTCCAGTATTCAGTTTAGATAACTGGTTAGATTAATTTACCAATCTAAAAATTATTAGTTGACATGGCTAATTGAGTGACTGTCATTGACTGACAAAACAAGAGAAAAACTGCTGATGCATAACCACATTTAGAACTTACACCTTGTGTTTTCTACAATAAATTGAGACCCTAACTGAGTTCCCCAAAATATTACAGTATATATACTAATTTAGGTCAGGGGCCCCCTAGCGGCCGGGGGGCCTTAAGTGACTGCTTATGTCGCCTATGCCTGGAGCTGGCCCTGCACCCTACTCACCAAGTGCGCACTTGCACATGTCCCATCATGGATTTAAAAGCATCTGATTAGTGAAATTATTGTCTGGTGGGAATTTCCACCATTGTTAGATTCATGATGGGAAGTGTACAAGTCACATCCCAGTCACAGATTACGAGGTGGTTATTTAGGGTTTACTGACCAGTGTCGCCAGATATTTTTCAGTGAGATCCGCTATTGGCTGCTTGATTTGTCTCTAGAAGTCACTAGATTACGTTTTGCCGTTGTCCACAACCACGTCACAGCACCAATTTGCCTTGCTGCGGCACAGCTGCTGCCCCCACACACCCCTTCCCGTGTGCTTCTCTTCAGAGTATGCAAGCGGAGTTGAGTGGTCGGAAATCCCTCTCATAGCTCATGGAGTGGTGTTTGCGCACCGCTTCGGCGCTCCACATCCTTTCCGACGGCTCCACTAAAAACTGCTCCGCGCTCACAGAAAATAAAAACTGCTGCTCGTAAGAAGCGCTCATCATTTAAAATAGGCTACATGTCATATTAAACAGTATATTAACACTCAAAATAGGTCAGGAGCCAGATAGGGAGCCCAAGAAGGAAAGACAATGAATTATTTAGGCTATATTATGTCAATTATTTCAAGGCTACAGCCTACAAATAAATACATTGTGAAGCATTTGCGAGTGCAACGCTAAGTTGGTAAGGACATAAAGCGCTTAGCATTTAAACAGCATTTGTGTTAAATCATTATGGTCTATAAATTGCGCATATAGGCTGTGACTTACTAGAATTAAATACTAATTAAACAAACCATGCCTTATTAGGCTCAGTCTACAGTGCCTTTGAATTCACTTTTAGAAACACCAGTTTGGTCAGAGTCTGTGGCTTCAGGCTCATGCGATGGTTCCTGGAGAACAGGCCAGCAGTGGGGAAGATCCTCTCCACGCTTGCAGAGCCACTGGGGAAGCTGAACATCCTTCGGGCCACTCTTGCCAGGCTGGGCAGGGATGCAGGGTTATATTTTATATATTTATAGGTAGGCCTAAAGCTTTTTAGGCAAAATAACCCAATCAAACCTGAAAGCACCTTGAAAGATGTAATATGTCAGGCCTATTGGGACAAAATCAATTATAGCCTATTTTATAGATAATAGAACAAAAATTAACTAAGCTTTTAAGAGATCAGATTTTTTGTTAATAAATACTTTGCTACAATGACACCCTTAGTTATCTACCCACCTGGTTCCTTTTTGTTAGCATTTACACGCAGGGCCGGCCCTAGCTATTTGGGGGCCCAAGCGAGATTTGGTTTTCAGGCCCCCCACCTCGCGGGTAAAACTTTTGGTGGTCCCCCTCTTGATGGTAGAGATTTGTTTTGTACATTTCCTGTAATTCTCTTCATTTTGCCATGCGGCATAGAGAAAATGTTTTGGTTTTAAAGCAAATTGGGGGGGTTGGGGGCCTGCTAGCGGCTGGGGCCCTAAGCAACCCCTTATATCGCCTATGCCCAGGGCCGAAACTGTGTACACGTAGTAGGTACACCATCATGCTTTTGGGATAAGTGTATTTTCAGATTCTTTAGCTGTGGACATTACATCACTGCACTCTCTCTCTAGCTCTTGGTCCCCATCTTTGTAAGTCATCTTGATTTCGCACCTGTGTGCTTAATCAGTTTCTTTATGACAATATTCAGCAAACTCCATGTCAGTAGCTAAAGCAAGGGTCTATATAGCAACACACAAGTAGCCTACAAATGCATGCTGGGTCGGGCATGCCCTGAGTTCGTGAAGTGAGCGCTACTGGAGCAAAATTGGAGTGGCCGAGAAGGCCGACGCTCCAGCCTTTGAGGATTGTGGGAATCTAGCTCTGCGCTCCAGTCAAATTGGGCAAACTCTGCTCCTCGCTCCGCTCACGTACTCTGGTTGACAGACAGCTTCTCCCACTCTCGTTTGCTGCAGAATTTAGTGGGAATTGTCACTAAAATACTATCAAAACCATAGAAACCCTCGGTGTCAAAACTCCCCAAAGGCATCCTGAAAAGTAGCTGAACTTGTTGCTAGAATCTTTTACCAATACAAGTTGTTGGAAGGGTCTGAAAACTTGCAAAATATAGCAACAATGTTGTTAAATTGCCAACACTGTTTCTGACCCCAGAGCCACAGACCCCTTTACCGCCATAGATACACTTTGAAGGAATGTATGTCTGGAGGTCAGAGGTCATATACTGAGAGCTGCTAGCATAATCATACAGGTTCCCTCATCAGGAATCAACATGACAACCAGCTTCTCAGCCTTGTTGGTTAGTCAGTTTTCATGGAGCTTTCTAGAATATGGCGCATTTCATGGTGTCACTGCAACATGACACACATTGATGATGCCAAAAAGTTTGAGGGAGTTGGCTCTTAGAAGGAAAACTTACCCAAGAAATATTTTGTTGAGAAATTACTTAAATTTACTGCTGTATCCAAATCAAATCAAATGTTATTGGTCACATACATGTGTTTAGCAGATGTTATTGCGGGTGTAGCGATAATGCTAATAATAAGCTAATAATGTAAAAAATAGAACATAAACACATCCTGTGTTCACAATGAGATATTTGAGTATTTCCCATTCACATTACACAGGTATATAATTTAACCGTCTTAAAAAGAACACCACCAACCCACCCACCCAGGAAGAAAGGAAGCTGAAATGTTCTGTCCTGGTTTCCACTCAGCATTTCAACATGGTCTTCTGACCCTGACTAGTGAGGCTGCGGCTCGGTGAACCGTCACTCCAACACACAGCAGGAAACTACAGAACAGAACTTTCTATTGTGACACCAATCAATATTCCATTGAATTATTGATGATTCCCATCAATTCATTGGTTCCTCTGTTATAAACAAATCACCAATGAACAGTACAGGATGTGATGAGTCATACTGAGTCGGTTATGGAACCAAACTGAATTCAATTTAACACCACCATCCAAATGTCCAGATCAAAAGTAAAGCCAAGAAGTAGCCTAGGTTGTATCCCAAATTTTTTTTTTTTACCTTTATTTTACTAGGCAAGTCAGTTAAGAACATATTCTTATTTTCAATGACGGCCTAGGAACAGTGGGTTAACTGCCTTGTTCAGGGGCAGAACGACAGATTTTTACCTTGTCAGCTCGGGGATTTGATCCAGCAACCTTTCGGTTATGGGCCCAACACTCTAACCACTGGGCTACCTGCCGCCCCAACTGGGCTACCTGGCACCCTATCCCCTACAGTGCATACATCACTATAGGGCTGTGGTCAAAAGTGGGCTTTCTCATTGGGCATATAAAGAGCCGAAAGGAGTGTTTGATGTGGTTAGTGATGGAAGGAGATCCAAATGTCCCCACAAGATTTCTAACCAATATTCATCATCATCCACAAAAGCTTTTGGTCAAAAGCCACAATCATTGCTTGACCCCGGTATTGACTTTTAAGGTCACACCTATGTATATCACAGCCAGTAAGCATAGGCTGTCTTCATGCAATGTAGCTACTATGTAGCTAGTGTAGTGTCTTCTATTGATGATGGGACATGATGTCAGTGCCTTAGAGTCTGTCACATGTCACTGTATGGAAAACAGCTTTTTTCTTTGTGTAATACAAATAAAATGTCTTTACTGTTATCAACTCATAGATAAAAGTTGTGCAGAAGCAGAAATTAAGAAACAACTCTAGAATCTCATCTTTGTACATTTCAACGTTTCATTGTCTTATCCAGAATAAATAGAAACTCCTGAATACCTTTCTCCCCCTCCAAGTATATGTTGGTAAATGGTGGTTTAATTTGATGAAAAACTGTTATTTGGCTAAAATCAGCTGTAGACTAATAAAAAGCTGTAAGAACCTCCCATCAACAGAGGTTCTGTCTGTTTTAGTTCAACTACACAACCACCAACCAAACCACCCATAAAGAACGCCCACCCTATACCACCCATAAAGAACGCCCACCCTATACCACCCATAAAGAACGCCCACCCTATACCACCCATAAAGAACACC
>CM042381.1:32783737-32916237 GCA_023634145.1 Thymallus thymallus
GGGTCAGGTTCATCCTCACAGTATGTGCTGGAGTCACTGGGTCAACCTCACAGTGTGGGCTGGAGTCACTGGGTCACTGGGTCAACCTCACAGTGTGGGCTGGAGTCACTGGGTCAGGTTCATCCTCACAGTATGGGCTGGAGTCACTGGGTCAACCTCACAGTGTGGGCTGGAGTCACTGGGTCTGGGTCAACCTCACAGTGTGGACTGGAGTCACTGGGTCTGGGTCAAACCTTTACAGTGTGGGCTGGAGTCACTGGGTCTGGGTCAACCTCACAGTGTGGACTGGAGTCACTGGGTCTGGGTCAACCTCACAATGTGGGCTGGAGTCACTGAGTCTGGGTCAACCTCACAGTGTGGGCTGGAGTCACTGGGTCAGGGTCATCCTCACAGTATGGGCTGGAGTCACTGGGTCTGGGTCAACCTCACAGTGTGGGCTGGAGTCACTGGGTCTGGGTCAACCTCACAGTGTGGGCTGGAGTCACTGGGTCTGGGTCAACCTCACAGTATGGGCTGGAGTCACTGGGTCTGGGTCAACCTCACAGTATGGGCTGGAGTCACTGGGTCTGGGTCAACCTCACAGTGTGGGCTGGAGTCACTGGGTCTACCTCACAGTGTGGGCTGGAGTCACTGGGTCTGGGTCAACCTCACAGTGTGGGCTGGAGTCACTGGATCTGGGTCAACCTCACAGTGTGGGCTGGAGTCACTGGGTCTGGGTCAACCTCACAGTGTGGGCTGGAGTCACTGGGTCTGGGTCAACCTCACAGTGTGGGCTGGAGTCACTGGGTCTGGGTCAACCTCACAGTATGGGCTGGAGTCACTGGGTCTGGGTCAACCTCACAGTATGGGCTGGAGTCACTGGGTCTGGGTCAACCTCACAGTGTGGGCTGGAGTCACTGGGTCTACCTCACAGTGTGGGCTGGAGTCACTGGGTCTGGGTCAACCTCACAGTGTGGGCTGGAGTCACTGGGTCAACCTCACAGTGTGAGCTGGAGTCACTGGGTCAGGGTCCTCCTCACAGTGTGGGCTGGAGTCACTGGGTCAACCTCACAGTGTGGGCTGGAGTCACTGGGTCTGGGTCAACCTCACAGTGTGGGCTGGAGTCACTGGGTCTATCTCACAGTGTGGGCTGGAGTCACTGGATCTGGGTCAACCTCACAGTGTGGGCTGGAGTCACTGGGTCTACCTCACAGTGTGGGCTGGAGTCACTGGGTCTGGGTCAACCTCACAGTGTGGGCTGGAGTCACTGGGTCTTGGTCAACCTCACAGTGTGGGCTGGAGTCACTGGATCTGGGTCAACCTCACAGTGTGGGCTGGAGTCACTGGGTCTTGGTCAACCTCACAGTGTGGGCTGGAGTCACTGGATCTGGGTCAACCTCACAGTGTGGGCTGGAGTCACTGGATCTGGGTCAACCTCACAGTGTGGGCTGGAGTCACTGGGTCTACCTCACAGTGTGGGCTGGAGTCACTGGGTCTGGGTCAACCTCACAGTGTGGGCTGGAGTCACTGGGTCTTGGTCAACCTCACAGTGTGGGCTGGAGTCACTGGATCTGGGTCAACCTCACAGTGTGGGCTGGAGTCACTGGGTCTTGGTCAACCTCACAGTGTGGGCTGGAGTCACTGGATCTGGGTGGTGTGGAATGGTACTGATGTTTTCTGAGATCTCTAACTTACAGCACATGGGAGGAAGTGGGGGGTGTTACAGAGAACAACACGTGATATATTTCCTTTTTTATTCGACAGGTTATAAGGATTTAGCCTGTGTTGTAATCTGAATGACATGGTTATGTCAATAGTGATGAAGGTCTCAACTGTCAACAGCATGTTGTAAAATTTGTCTCATGACACTGTTATGAAGGCGTTTTGCAACTTATCAAACGGATAGTCTCTCAGCATGCTACAGTTATTTTATCAAATATATGTCATAATAAGCCCGAGGTTCTATATACAAATAAGATACAATAGAAATAAAAATTTAACATTTAAATAAATGGTATTGGTGCCCAACAAAATAATTAAATTAAAGTGAAAGACGCCCCTTCTGTATACCGTTCTGGGGTCAGCTCAAAGTTAATTATGTTATTGCTACTACCATGAAACTGTTCCGCGTGACCACGTGCTTTTATAATTTCCATTTGATCTAAATATGTAAGCTTCTCTCGCCTATCGCCTTACGTCGGGCTTCTATCGCAATGTCTATTTGTCAGATATGGTACTGAAAGCACAAATCGGAGGGCCCAGTTTGTTTATACCCGCCCTCTCAGACACGTTGCCGTAGGAGAGGCTGCACGGGGTGTACGCTACTACATCACGACATTCACCGCATCCTACAACGACCCGGGGGAGCCCAGCCATGAGCCCAGTGTCCTGAAGTCACCGCTCATAGGATACGAAGAGGAAGCCACTACAGTCACTTCTGGTAAGTAAGTATGCTATGAGACAATGTCTCTCAATGTATGGGAGATGCATGAGCGCACTGGCGCTGGCATAGGCAACGAGACTGATCTATAAGAAAGCGCACGTGCTGTACAGCCCAGTACAATAGTTGTATGATAACGTTGTAGTCTATGTTTGATCCATTTCAATTGGACTACAGAAGCTGTCATTGTACGATTGTTTCTCACATATATTATTGGAGAGGTCTGGAACAAAGGTGCGAGGTAAGAATGTTATTTATACATATGATGACGCGTTCAGGGTTGCGGTCAGAGGAATTGATACATAGTATCGGCTGGGTGGCTACAATTGTTTCATTCATGCTGGTTACATTGTGCAATGAGCTTTCGATGTTTCTGGACTATTCTATCGTGGCAAGTTATATAAAACCGGATTGTCTTTGTCTATAAATGTGTAATAGACTATACCGTTCGTTAAGTCTGATCATGTTAACTGCTCTAATACAATTAAAATAGAATTAGAATATAATTAGATGTTTCATGTGTGTGTCTGGTCGGTGTCCGGTGCTTACTGTACATGTGAATTGGCAAGGCAAGGTAAAAACAAGCTCGTGTGTGTGTGTCTGCTGTGTTCGGCTTTTCTTTATTACATCATCTCAGACAATGATCCTTTTCGGATAGAGTTCGTAGATACGCGTTGTACAGATAGTGAGGGCATGCTATATGTAAAGAACGTGTATTGAGTTGATATCAATTGATCAGCACTAGTAGCAGCCTAGGCATTTGTATATATTGATATTCAAACATAACTCCCATGTTTATTAAATTGTAAAATACAGCATAGGACAAGTCGATAAACATCTGTTATACAGTGAAGGCATTCCACCTTTGAATCATTTTACATTCAAAGGAAGGAGTCTGACTTTCGTTGAGGCCAAGGCTTCAATACATAATACGCTAGCATTACAAAAAGAATTAAGCCTTCAAAACTATTTTATTAAACATGTTTTTATAGAGATTAATTTGTGCAATATGTTACAGCCAGTATACTATTCTGATATCACCGACCAGTATAATTCCCATCGGTGTTGCCTGAAAACCATTATACCCTGGATGACCACAGTGGTGTAATATGTTCATCTGAATGTTAGAGTTGGACCAACAGTCCAAGGAAATGGATTGTTAATATATCTGGGTCTGAAATGTGGGTTTTAGGAGAAATGTAGGAACAAATATAGCAGGACGCATGTCTTTTTGTTATTGCAGAGAGAGCAGTAAACATCTTACATAATAACTTGCTAGAATTATATAATAATGATTGTTAGAGCTAGCCTGTTGTGTACTGGATACCTAACCCTTGATTTAATTGAATGACATAACGAATGTTAATGACGTGAAAGCTTGTGGTTTCGTGTATGAATCACAGGACCGGTTTTCCACGGCCAGGTGAAGCCTAGTCCTGGACTAAAATGCACTTTCCATTGAGATTCATCATTGAGAATTAGGGATTCATAATTTCCCGAAAATCTACCAAATTTCTATACTGGGAATTATTCATATTTATTCCGAGAGTCCCGGGAAATACCGTAAAAAATCGGAAGTGCCCATTATATGGTCACAATGCCAGGGTTCTCCCAAAATACGATTGTTGCTGCGCCACATTGCCAGCGCAACTATGTAAACATTTCACAGCAAGTGAAACTGATATTTAGTGATAGAGTAACTTTGATCGCCAATGACATTGTTGTAAATTGCTAAACAGGCCGTTCATACATTCAGAGCGTTATCATGTTCCTCAATTAATTCAGCGCATTTCAGCAGGAGGCCTTAGCTGTCGAGTTAAATAATATCTCCTATTTGGCAAAATCGAGTTTATGATTATACAGATGGCCGGAAATTGTTTAAATATCAAGTTATCTTAACGGGGACCAACTAAGTAAAAAAAATCGAATCTATATCTTCCAGCCATACCATTTGTTGATAACATATTCTATACCGAAGCTTTCATGTGGGCACCAAGCAATATGTACAGCGCAGAGAAGTGGGTGAAATGTTATAGTGGTATTTATACATGCATAGGTGAGACGTGCTTTGTCGTCACACTTTTCACTCTTGCCAGTATTTCTCAGCACCAGTAAATTACAGAAGACTAATATTGGTCCAAAGTTTAAGGTCTTGGGTATGAAATAATATCACTTTTATCAGCATAACATGTTTTAGCCTTAAGTAATAAGCCATGAAATACACTCTGAGAAAGTGTGTCACAGGGGGTGGGGTTGGTTGTCACTGTATATTCCAATGAGACCTAGAGATATCAAATAATTGCAAATGTTCTTAACACAATATGTAATGTGTTAATCTATAAAGTTTCTGCACTGTGTTTAAATCCCATTGTGTTTATTTACAGATCATCCACAGAAAGAGGCAGGCATAAAAATATTAATGTTTTTAATAAAGCAAAACATTATCCATCAGTCAAGAAAACTAGAAAACTATAAAATGTAACAAAACTTTTGTAATTTATTTTAGTGTGTAGGTTTGTTTGTGAATATTGTGTTTGTTTGTGAATAATTAGTAATCCTGTATAATCTTAGTCAGAATCGCAGGAATCACAGTTTTGACATATGTAATTAGATAATCCATAAGGGGTGAACTCTTTGTTTGCCCAATTCTTGCACATAATAAATGCACTTTAGCCATGTTTCTTTGGGTCGGCTGTTAGGAAAGGGCTCAACGCACACAAGACAAAAACATTCCTCTTCATCAGAGGATTCGAGAAGCGTAGACTTCTGTTTGGCCTTCTCTTTCCCCTTCCCCTGTGTGAAGATCCTCTTCTTTCCTTGCGAAACGGCTTTCTCCCTCTCAAGGTCATCCTTAACTGGTGTGTCAGTTAATATTGCAGTCTTTCTCTTTCTCCTTTGTGGGGCCAGTATCCTTGGTCCAGCTTTAGGATGAGGGCGGATATCTTCTGGACTCGGAGCCAGAGATAGAGCAGGCTGGTCTGAACGCTGTGTTCTACTGTTGGGGGCCGGAGACAGAAGTGGAGCAGGCTGGTCTGAACGCTGTGTTCTACTGTTGGGGGCCGGAGCCAGAAGTGGAGCAGGCTGGTCTGAACGCTGTGTACTACTGTTGGGGGCCGGAGCCAGAAGTGGAGCAGGCTGGTCTGAACGCTGTGTTCTACTGTTGGGGGCCGGAGCCAGAAGTGGAGCAGGCTGGTCTGAACGCTGTGTGCTACTGTTGGGGGCCGGAGCCAGAAGTGGAGCAGGCTGGTCTGAACGCTGTGTGCTACTGTTGGGGCCGGAGCCAGAAGTGGAGCAGGCTGGTCTGAACGCTGTGTGCTATTGTTGGGGCCGGAGCCAGACGTGGAGCAGGCTGAATGGGTACAGGACGGTCTGTGACAAATGATGGGGAAAACTCAGAATCATCAAACACATCCCTATTAAATGGATGGATGCCAGTTACCCTAAAACCTGACAATGTTCACAGGTGTTGCAGCAAGGGATAGGCAATGGCCACAATGTCATTGTCTTGCCAGGATTTCTCACCATCCACGCATCACTAGCTGAGTTGACATGTTTCTTGAAGGGCCCATATACTGTCCGGTCAAGTGGCTGGAGTTTAATAGGAACAGTGAGGTGGGAAGGACAGAATAACCAAGCCATTTATTTTGGTGTAGTCTAGGCCACCAATGGACAAGTGAGAACAATGGTTATCCTAAATCAATAATTATGGATTGTCCTTGCTACATTTGGTTTGTGAAACAAAATGCTTCAGGAACTCCAAAAACTGCTCATGATTTATCCATCCGATGGGTTTCCACCTCCTTTGCATCCAGGCGGACCATTGTTGATGAAGTGCTCCCTGTAGTTTAGTCTGGGAAACACAAAGTAGAGGGGAATGCTGTTTCCTATTGCTGACACAGCACAAGCTACGGTAACAAGTGTTCCTCTCTCCACAGACGTGACAGAGCCCACTTGTTTGTAAGCTCTTCGAGCCACTACGTTCTCTGGCTTGTGAACAGTAGTCACACCTGTTTCATCCATGTTCCAGATATCATTTGGTCCGAACCGATGTCTTCTCATGACCTCTGCCAGGTTATTAAAGAAAGAGTCGACGTTCTGTTTGTTGAAGCTGGTTGCTCGTGCAATGCTTGTAGGCTCTGGGGCACGAATGGAGAGATTTGGGTGGCATTTCAAGAAGCCCAAAAACCAATCTGCACTTGCAAAACTGCACTCACTCCATGGCTGTGGTATTTGAATGTTCTGAGCAACTGCATACTGATATGCACGTTTCCGTACTTCTTTAGGTGAGAGGCCATAATATATGTCAGATGCCCTAATGAAGTACTGGGACTATCTGCTGCTCTTGCTGTTCAGTGAATATCTGTACATTTTTTACATAACCAACATCAACTGATGGTCTCTCATGCCTCTACACTCATTCTGTAATTAATATCGAAGTCCTCTGCTGCACTTCTTATACTTTTTCCCTGCAGCTTCACCTGTCTCACTGCCTTCAGCATCACATCGGCAGGTATCTCCCCTCTCTTGTGTGGCTATACTTTAAAAAGCTTCCATTGATATACTATAGGGTTGGTTGTCACACAACCAACCCCCATACCAGTGTGACAACCAGCCCCATCTGAACTCTTGAGTTAAATGTTTAGCTAGCAACCACATGGCTTGACCTAGCATCTGATAAATATACTGAAACTCTAGCTATGTTTAGCTAGCAACCACATGGCTTGACCTAGCATCTGATAAATATACTGAAACTCTAGCTATGTTTAGCTAGCAACCACATGGCTTGACCTAGCATCTGATAAATATACTGAAACTCTAGCTATTCCCTTCCATTCTTAAACAAAAGTAAATAAATAGAGAAACTCTAAACATACCAAGTTACAGAAGACATTTTATACAAAAGTAAATATTTACTATTACCCATCAAAATGCGAATTTATTCAATTACGCCAAGATTGTTAACTCTCTATACAAACTGACAAGGCACTGCATCTCAGTGCTAGAGGCGTCACTACAGATAACCTGGTTCGAATCCAGACTGTGTCACAACCGACCGTGATTGGGAGTCCCATAGGGCGGTGCACAATTGGCCCAGCGTCGTCCGGTTTTGGCCGGTGTAGATAAGAATTTGTTCTTAACTGACTTGCCTAGTTAAATAAAGGTTAAATAAAAAAATATATATATGTATATTTGAGTGACAAAAAAAGTACAACAATATCTATGGACTAAAAAACCTAAATAAAAAACGGATTAGTTAATCTGGACATTTCTGACAAGTTATAAATATCTCTCTAATGTCTGCGATGACTAACATGACAAGAGGAACTGATGATGCATTTGTTTAACACTTTTTTGGTTAATTCATGATTCCGTATGTGTTATTGTGTTGCAGGTGCCTGATAATAATGTATTGTATATTGTGTTGCAGGTGAATGAGAATAATGTATTGTATATTGTGTTGCAGGTGAGTGATAATAATGTAGTGTATATTGTGTTGCAGGTGCATGATAATAATGTAGTGTATATTGTATGTTGCAGGTGCATGATAATAATGTAGTGTATATTGTGTTGCAGGTGCCTGATAATAATGTAGTGTATATTGTATGTTGCAGGTGTGTGATAATAATGTAGTGTATATTGTGTTGCAGGTGCATGATAATAATGTAGTGTATAATGTATGTTGCAGGTGCGTGATAATAATGTAGTGTATATTGTATGTTGCAGGTGCATGATAATAATGTAGTGTATATTGTATGTTGCAGGTGCATGATAATAATGTAGTGTATATTGTGTTGCAGGTGCATGATAATAATGTAGTGTATATAGTATGTTGCAGGTTAGTGATAATAATGTAGTGTATATTGTGTTGCAGGTGCCTGATAATAATGTAGTGTATATTGTATGTTGCAGGTGTGTGATAATAATGTAGTGTATATTGTGTTGCAGGTTAGTGATAATAATGTAGTGTATATTGTATGTTGCAGGTTAGTGATAATAATGTAGTGTATATTGTATGTTGCAGGTGCATGATAATAATGTAGTGTATATTGTGTTGCAGGTGCCTGATAATAATGTAGTGTATATTGTGTTGCAGGTTAGTGATAATAATGTAGTGTATATTGTATGTTGCAGGTGTGTGATAATAATGTAGTGTATATTGTATGTTGCAGGTGTGTGATAATAATGTAGTGTATATTGTGTTGCAGGTGCCTGATAATAATGTAGTGTATATTGTGTTGCAGGTTAGTGATAATAATGTAGTGTATATAGTATGTTGCAGGTGTGTGATAATAATGTAGTGTATATTGTATGTTGCAGGTGCATGATAATAATGTAGTGTATATTGTATGTTGCAGGTGCATGATAATAATGTAGTGTATATTGTGTTGCAGGTGTGTGATAATAATGTAGTGTATATTGTATGTTGCAGGTTAGTGATAATAATGTAGTGTATATTGTGTTGCAGGTTAGTGATAATAATGTAGTGTATATTGTGTTGCAGGTGAGTGATAATAATGTAGTATATATTGTATGTTGCAGGTTAGTGATAATAATGTAGTGTATATTGTGTTGCAGGTGTGTGATAATAATGTAGTGTATATTGTGTTGCAGGTGTGTGATAATAATGTAGTGTATATTGCGTTGCAGGTGTGTGATAATAATGTAGTGTATATTGTGTTGCAGGTGTGTGATAATAATGTAGTGTATATTGTATGTTGCAGGTTAGTGATAATAATGTAGTGTATATAGTATGTTGCAGGTGTGTGATAATAATGTAGTATATATTGTATGTTGCAGGTTAGTGATAATAATGTAGTGTATATTGTGTTGCAGGTGCCTGATAATAATGTAGTGTATATTGTATGTTGCAGGTTAGTGATAATAATGTAGTGTATATTGTGTTGCAGGTTAGTGATAATAATGTAGTGTATATTGTGTTGCAGGTGTGTGATAATAATGTAGTGTATATTGTGTTGCAGGTTAGTGATGCTCTCTAGTGGATGAGAGCCTACAGTCCAACTGTACGCTGGAGGATGTCTACATCAGACTCTGATTCCTCTATTGACTACCTGGCCAGTGACAGTGAGGACAATGACAACGACAGTGGCGTGGGACTGAGCCCTGACGGACACACAGCCGACAGTACCAGGACACCACCTTCATCCTCCTTACCCCCACCCTCATCACCATCATCATTAAGGGACTCTCCCAGTAACACTGACTGTGATTCTTCTAAAGATGGGGTCCCTGGGCTAAACATTCCAACCCACAGGCTGAGCAGTGACTCGGGAGATTTAGGAGACTCTGGCCTCAGTAGGGATGGGGACAGTGATAATTCTAACCAAGCTGACCCTCGACTGAACAGGGACAGAGATTCTAGTGATGGCTCCTCTAGTTGTGGTAGCACCCCTCCAGCCACCTACGAGGTGGACCGCTGGCCCAGTGAAACCCAGGGATATAGCTGGCCCAGTGAGGCCAGTGAGACCCAGGGATATAGCTGGCCCAGTGAGGCCAGTGAGACCCAGGGATATAGCTGGCCCAGTGAGGCCAGTGAGGCCCAGGGATATAGCTGGCCCAGTGAGGCCAGTGAGGCCCAGGGATATAGCTGGCCCAGTGAGGCCAGTGAGACCCAGGGATATAGCTGGCCCAGTGAGGCCAGTGAGACCCAGGGACATAGGCCTACTGTGTATGGCAAGCAGCAGCAGCAGCAGCAGAGACAGAGACAGTCATGGAGCCCAACGTCCTCCTCTCAAGCCTGGGATAGCAGCAGTAGACAGAGTGGCACTGGGAAGTCTGGGCAGGGTAGGAAGAGGGCACACAGCCCTGGGTGGCAGCCTGGAGACCATTATGAAGACTGTAGGAACAGAGACACACCGAAACCTGGGGAGCCTGAGAAGGATCAGCTGTTTACCCAGAAGGTGAAGGTTCGCCACATAGTTCCTATAAATTCTACATGTCATTCTAGACTAGAGGGTCGCCCTGCTAATAAGACCTGTTATAAGACATGGGTCAAGTACAGTGCATATGTCCAATACTGTCGTTTCCCTGGTACAACGGAACCAACCAAGTGAGGGTCACCTTGTAAACCTAGCTCTGGGGCCTTGCTCTGTGATCAGACCAGACCTGGGTAGAAATACTGTACTTTGTTGAATACTTTGAAGTACTCGAACTGGGCTCAGTTAGTTTTCCCGGTACAACAGAACCAATGGAATAGTCCCATAAATACAAGCTCCAAGCTAAATCAATCACACCTTAAATACTTTCAAGTATTCTACATGCTGTATGTACTTATTGGATCCAGGTCTGGCTGTAAAACTACTGCGTCTGGCCCGACCATGTGACCCATGTGCTGTAGCAGTAAACAGTCTAGTCTAGTTGGTGGTACAGTATATTGACACCAGTCTAGTTGGTGGTACAGTAAATTGACACCAGTCTAGTTGGTGGTACAGTATATTGACACCAGTCTAGTTGGTGGTACAGTATATTGACACCAGTCTAGTTGGTGGTACAGTATATTGACACCAGTCTAGTTGGTGGTACAGTATATTGACACCAGTCTAGTTGGTGGTACAGTATGTTGACACCAGTCTAGTTGGTGGTACAGTATATTGACACCAGTCTAGTTGGTGGTACAGTATATTGACACCAGTCTAGTTGGTGGTACAGTATATTGACACCAGTCTAGTTGGTGGTACAGTATATTGACACCAGTCTAGTTGGTGGTACAGTATATTGACACCAGTCTAGTTGGTGGTACAGTATGTTGACACCAGTCTAGTTGGTGGTACAGTATATTGACACCAGTCTAGTTGGTGGTACAGTATGTTGACACCAGTCTAGTTGGTGGTACAGTATATTGACACCAGTCTAGTTGGTGGTACAGTATATTGACACCAGTCTAGTTGGTGGTACAGTATGTTGACACCAGTCTAGTTGGTGGTACAGTATATTGACACCAGTCTAGTTGGTGGTACAGTATATTGACACCAGTCTAGTTGGTGGTACAGTATATTGACACCAGTCTAGTTGGTGGTACAGTATATTGACACCAGTCTAGTTGGTGGTACAGTATGTTGACACCAGTCTAGTTGGTGGTACAGTATGTTGACACCAGTCTAGTTGGTGGTACAGTATGTTGACACCAGTCTAGTTGGTGGTACAGTATATTGACACCAGTCTAGTTGGTGGTACAGTATATTGACACCAGTCTAGTTGGTGGTACAGTATGTTGACACCAGTCTAGTTGGTGGTACAGTATATTGACACCAGTCTAGTTGGTGGTACAGTATATTGACACCAGTCTAGTTGGTGGTACAGTATGTTGACACCAGTCTAGTTGGTGGTACAGTATATTGACACCAGTCTAGTTGGTGGTACAGTATATTGACACCAGTCTAGTTGGTGGTACAGTATATTGACACCAATCTAGTTGGTGGTACAGTATATTGACACCAGTCTAGTTGGTGGTACAGTATATTGACACCAGTCTAGTTGGTGGTACAGTATATTGACACCAGTCTAGTTGGTGGTACAGTATATTGACACCAGTCTAGTTGGTGGTACAGTATATTGACACCAGTCTAGTTGGTGGTACAGTATATTGACACCAGTCTAGTTGGTGGTACAGTATGTTGACACCAGTCTAGTTGGTGGTACAGTATATTGATACCAGTCTAGTTGGTGGTACAGTATATTGACACCAGTCTAGTTGGTGGTACAGTATGTTGACACCAGTCTAGTTGGTGGTACAGTATATTGACACCAGTCTAGTTGGTGGTACAGTATATTGACACCAGTCTAGTTGGTGGTACAGTATATTGACACCAGTCTAGTTGGTGGTACAGTATATTGACACCAGTCTAGTTGGTGGTACAGTATATTGACACCAGTCTAGTTGGTGGTACAGTATGTTGACACCAGTCTAGTTGGTGGTACAGTATGTTGACACCAGTCTAGTTGGTGGTACAGTATATTGACACCAGTCTAGTTGGTGGTACAGTATATTGACACCAGTCTAGTTGGTGGTACAGTATGTTGACACCAGTCTAGTTGGTGGTACAGTATATTGACACCAGTCTAGTTGGTGGTACAGTATATTGACACCAGTCTAGTTGGTGGTACAGTATGTTGACACCAGTCTAGTTGGTGGTACAGTATATTGACACCAGTCTAGTTGGTGGTACAGTATATTGACACCAGTCTAGTTGGTGGTACAGTATATTGACACCAGCCTAGTTGGTGGTACAGTATGTTGACACCAGTCTAGTTGGTGGTACAGTATATTGACACCAGTCTAGTTGGTGGTACAGTATATTGACACCAGTCTAGTTGGTGGTACAGTATATTGACACCAGTCTAGTTGGTGGTACAGTATATTGACACCAGTCTAGTTGGTGGTACAGTATATTGACACCAGTCTAGTTGGTGGTACAGTATGTTGACACCAGTCTAGTTGGTGGTACAGTATAGATAGATAGATAGATAGATAGATAGATAGATAGATAGATAGATAGATAGATAGATAGATAGATAGATAGATAGATAGATAGATAGATAGATAGATAGATAGATAGGTACTTTATTGATCCCACGGGGGGTGACATTTCATAGACACCAGTCTAGTCATATTGACACCAGTCTAGTTGGTGGTACAGTATATTGACACCAGTCCATGTGTATTATGTAATACATGTTATGTAAACTACAGTATGTTGTAAAAGGAATTTGGAGTGAGGTACATTATTGATTCATAGGAGAGGATAATGCATAGACTGTGACTGCATACCAAATGCCACCCAATTCCCTAGATAGTTCACTGCACCCTATGGGTCCTGTTCAGAGTTAGTGCACTAGTACACTACTATGGGCGCTGGTAAAAAAAAAACTATCAAAAAAAGCACTATGAATGGAACAGGGTGCCATTTGGCAATGTGTAGCTTTAAGTAGGAGATATGGCAATACCATGTGTCATTTATAGGAGAAGATATGGCTAGACAACGCTAGTTGTTTTAATCAGAAGATATGGCTATATCGCTAGTTGTTTTAATCTGAAGATATGGCTGTAACGCTAGTTGTTTTAATCTGAAGATATGGCTATATCGCTAGTTGTTTTAATCTGAAGATATGGCTATATCGCTAGTTGTTTTAATCTGAAGATATGGCTATATCGCTAGTTGTTTTAATCTGAAGATATGGCTATATCGCTAGTTGTTTTAATCAGAAGATATGGCTAGACAACGCTAGTTGTTTTAATCTGAAGATATGGCTATATCGCTAGTTGTTTTAATCTGAAGATATGGCTGTAACGCTAGTTGTTTTAATCTGAAGATATGGCTATATCGCTAGTTGTTTTAATCTGAAGATATGGCTATATCGCTAGTTGTTTTAATCTGAAGATATGGCTATATCGCTAGTTGTTTTAATCTGAAGATATGGCTATATCGCTAGTTGTTTTAATCTGAAGATAAGGCTATATCGCTAGTTGTTTTAATCTGAAGATATGGCTATATCGCTAGTTGTTTTAATCAGAAGATATGGCTATATCGCTAGTTGTTTTAATCTGAAGATATGGCTATATCGCTAGTTGTTTTAATCTGAAGATAAGGCTATATCGCTAGTTGTTTTAATCTGAAGATATGGCTATATCGCTAGTTGTTTTAATCAGAAGATATGGCTATATCGCTAGTTGTTTTAATCTGAAGATATGGCTATATCGCTAGTTGTTTTAATCAGAAGATATGGCTATATCGCTAGTTGTTTTAATCAGAAGATATGGCTATAATGCTAGTTGTTTTAATCAGGAGATAAGGCTATATCGCTAGTTGTTTTAATCAGAAGATATGGCTATAACGCTAGTTGTTTTAATCAGAAGATATGGCTATAACGCTAGTTGTTTTAATCAGAAGATATGGCTATAACGCTAGTTGTTTTAATCAGGAGATAAGGCTATATCGCTAGTTGTTTTAATCAGACGATATGGCTATAACGCTAGTTGTTTTAATCAGAAGATATGGCTATAACGCTAGTTGTTTTAATCAGAAGATATGGCTATAACGCTAGTTGTTTTAATCAGAAGATATGGCTATAACGCTAGTTGTTTTAATCAGGAGATAAGGCTATATCGCTAGTTGTTTTAATCAGAAGATATGGCTGTAACGCTAGTTGTTTTAATTAGAAGATATGGCTGTAACGCTAGTTGTTCTAAAGTAAAGGTTTGGCAATAATGCTAGTTGCTATAATAATGCTATTTGCTCTAAAATGAAGGTTTGGCTATAATGCTAGTTGCTAACCCCCCAGTATTCATGTTATATAGCTAGAGAATACTATTTGCTAATGCTAACCCATCACTGTGTATGTTATTCCTCAGTGCATGGAGCTCCAGAACTACCTCCATCCCCTGTCTTCCATCCTGAGAGGCCTGAGCTCTGGGAGGTACTCAGAACGTGAGTGTGTCGTCTAATCTCCAAGAACTAATTCAACCCCTCAATCCTTCCCGTACTACACCCTACACACACACGCTCGCAGACACACACACACAGCTTTTCTGAATGGCGTGTGTGGTGCGTCACTACAGATCACTACTATAGATAGCTGAAGGCTCATCGGTCATGCTGACTCGGCTGCTGTCACAGAGACTGAACTGAAACATCTTGTTGTCATGCCCTCATGTCATTCATACAAGCCACATGGTTTCTTTCACTAGAGCCTAAGAGCCACCTGGTAACATGACATTAACACATTACAGCTATGTTGCTTCAAGATAACAGCCTTCATTTAGGTATTGAGTAAAGCCATTCTGCCTCTAAATGTCCCCATTTTACAGCAGTACATCTGTATAAGGAAGGAATTCAATGTAGTTTAAGTCGCTGGTTCTACATAAGGCAGCAGTGGAAGTAAGGAGCAAGGATCAAAGAACAGAACAGAACAGTGATCTGATCTCCAGTCCTTTAACGAGAGAGAGAGAGAGAGAGAGAGAGAGAGAGAGAGAGAGAGAGAGAGAGAGAGAGAGACAGAGAGAGAGAGAGAGACAGAGAGAGAGAGAGAGACACACTGAACAACACCATAATTGAACACACAAAAAATTACTCATACCTTGGTCTGACAGAGTGAGAGAGAGAGAGCGAGAGAATAATCCTACTGGAAACATGGTGTCGTGGAGACATTGATACTCAGTGTCCCTCAGGCTATAGAGAAAGTTTACTACCATCAATCAAACATAAACATGTTAAACGGGGCGGGGACTCAGGTGGAATCATCATTTTGCAGAAGCAGGACTTAGCCCTGAATGAAATGATAAAAGGTACTAATCACATTTAGCTAAAACTTAACCAGGGTACAATCTATTGTGACAGTGATGGATACATATGTACAGCTTATGCTCCTCCTTCAGATTCATCATATTATGATGAGCAGTTTTTTAACAATCTCCATACAGAAATCCTTCAATTTTAGGCAGAGGGTAAAGTGCTTCTTTGTGGAGATTTCAATGCGAGAACAGGTTCTGAGCCTGACTACACTGATACGGGAGGGAACCACCACATATTTGGACACCCCTCCTTGTACAGTAGCCCTATTATAAATAATAGAAACAGTCCTGACCAAATACTGAACAGAAACGGGAAGGAGCTAGTGCATCCTCACAAAACCAAGACAATAAAGAAGGTGTCAGTTCTGCTCCTCAAAACATCAACTGCATCCAAACAGCAACAAAAGAACATGTGAGAAAACCAAAGAAATGCAACATCAGAAACAAAAAACTAAATGTTTCTGAAAAATGTTTGGATAACGAATGTAAAACAACTAGAAAACACCGAAGACAAAACAACCCAGAGATACACTATGAATACTGTGAAACTCTGGAACAGTAGAAACATACACTGACTAAAACAACCCAGAGATACACTATGAATACTGTGAAACTCTGGAACAGTAGAAACATACACTGACTAAAACAACCCAGAGATACACTATGAATACTGTGAAACTCTGGAACAGTAGAAACATACACTGACTAAAACAACCCAGAGATACACTATGAATACTGTGAAACTCTGGAACAGTAGAAACATACACTGACTAAAACAACCCAGATCCAGCCGTCATAGATTAAAATCCTGCAGCGCACGCAAGGTCCCCATGCTCAAGCCAGCGCATGTCCAGGCCCGTCTGAAGTTTGCCAATGACCATCTGGATGATCCAGAGGAGGAATGGGAGAAGGTCATGTGGTCTGATGAGACAAAAATAGAGCTTTTTGGTCTAAACTCCACTCGCCGTGTTTGGAGGAAGAAGAAGGATGAGTACAACCCCAACCGTGAAGCATGGAGGTGGAAACATCATTCTTTGGGGATGCTTTTCTGCAAAGGGGACAGGACGACTGCACCGTATTGAGGGGAGGATGGATGGGGCCATGTATCGCGAGATCTTGGCCAACAACCTCCTTCCCTCAGTAAGAGCATTGAAGATGGGTCGTGGCTGGGTCTTCCAGCATGACAACGACCCGAAACACACAGCCTTGGCAACTAAGGAGTGGCTCTGTAAGAAGCATCTCAAGGTCCTGGAGTGGCCTAGCCAGTCTCCAGACCTGAACCCAATAGAAAATCTTTGGAGGGAGCTGAAAGTCTGTATTGCCCAGCGACAGCCCCGAAACCTGAAGGATCTGGATGGAGGAGTGGTCCAAAATCCCTGCTGCAGTGTGTGCAAACCTGGTCAAGAACTACAGGAAACGTATGATCTCTGTAATTGCAAACAAAGGTTTCTCTACCAAATATTAAGTTCTGCTTTTCTGATGTATCAAATACTTATGTCATGCAATAAAATGCAAATTAATTACTTAAAAATCATACAATGTGATTTTCTGGATTTTTGTTTTAGATTCCGTCACTCACAGTTGAAGAGTACCTATGATAAAAATTACAGACTTCTACATGCTTTGTAAGTGGGAAAACCTGCAAAATCGGCAGTGTATCAAATACTTGTTCTCCCCACTGTATGTGGTCACTGTACGACAGGGGAGGTAGAAACAGAGATGCACTTTCTCCTTTACTGGGAGAAATATTCCTCACCAAGAGATTCATTATTCACACAAATGACTACATTTATTCTAAAAACACTCCTGGGTGAAGGAGCAACAGCTCCTCTTGCAGCCAAGTATGTATTAGCCTGCCATAGCCTGAGACACTGAATAATAACATCTATATTGTAAACAGTAACTGACTTATTATTAGTGGTATTATTGTTATTATTATTAGTGGTTTTATTGTTATTACTATTATTATTATTGAATTTGAGAGAGAGAGAGAGAGAGAGACAGGGAGAGAGACAGGGAGAGAGACATAGAAAGAGACAGAGAGAGACAGGGAGAGAGAGAGGAGAGAGAGAGACAAAGAGAGACAGAGACAGGGAGAGAGAGAGACAGGAAGAGAGAGAGCGAGAGAGACAGGGAGAAAGGGAGAGAGACAGGGAGAGACAGGGAGAAAGAGACAGAGAGAGAGACAGAGAAAGACAGAGAGAGAGCGAGACAGGGAGAGAGAGAGAGCGAGACAGGAAGAGACAGAGAGACAGGGAGAGAGAGAGAGAGACGGGGAGAGAGATAAAAGGCTGGATCAAACACAGAAAGACATCTGTTGCCACACACTATTACAGCGATATGCTGTACCTAGTGTCTTCAAAGTGTCTGTTGTAGTGCTGCGTGGGCCAGGTTAGTTAGTTATTGTAGAGCTACAGAAGGCTAGGGGTTAGTGGACCAGGTGAGGAGGTGGCATCTCAGTTATACCAGGGTTTCTCTTTTGTACCAGGGACTGACATTTGAAATAGTTAGCTAACAAAACCAGCTCTTAAGAACTGACTTGGAGTCTCTCTTTTCCTTATAACTTACTTCTAAATAGGTAACTGACAAAACCAGCAGCCCTTAAGAACTGGCACAGTTCTTTCAAACTCATATTTTCTCTCCATTATGGCCTTGCTCATGATCTCTGTCTCTCTCAGGTCTTAGCAGTATCCAGGAGAGCGTTGCTATGGACCGGATCCAGAGAATAATGGGAGTCCTCCAGAACCCAAACATGGGGTAAATATTCTCTCTCTCCACTCTCTAACCGCTAGGCTTCCTGCCGCCCTAAGATTTGATGTGTTATAGTGACTGGAAAACAGCAGGCGTTTATAGTTAGTTAGTTTTATGTGTTATCTGTTCTGTGGAAACCAAGGCGCTGGTTCTGCTGGATAACACTTGATTCTCTTTTACCAGAGGAAGGGCCGTGTGTTAAAGCCATCAGGACTGTACATTCTGCAGGAGTATAGAACACCAGATGAGATATTACAACTATTACCATAGGAGAATACACATTCTATCAAATGCATTTTATAAAGCCTTTTTAACACTCACAAATTGCTTTCCAGATAGATACCCAGCCTAAAAGCCCAAAGAAAAGGCTATGCAGAAACAGAAGCACAGTGGTCAGGGAAAACCAGAGAGAGAGAGAGAGAGAGAGAGAGAGAGAGAGAGAGAGACAGAGAGAACACAGACACACACACTGAGCGAGGCCACTACGGGGCGGCAGGTAGGCAGGCGAACAGCCTGCTTACTGGCTATTTATAGCGGTGAATGGAAGGAACAAGGGCCCTCCTTCCCTCCTTCCCTCCCTCCCTCCCTCCCTCCCTCCCTCCCTCACTGCCACGTGTGGACAGGAGCATGCAGCATGTGTGACTGACTGTACAGCAGCATAGCAGCTCAGCCACTCAGGCAGGCCGCACACAGCCTCACGTCACATTTCTCCTGTAGAGATAAACATACATGCCTAGGTCAGAGACAGAATGTACTGTACAGATAAGATCATTGGAGGTTTGGAATGTACACAGACATAAGAATATGCTTAACCTGTGGCATATTTATTCATTTACGTTTACGTGATCACCAACTCTCGCTCCGAGTGCTTCTATATAGGGAATAGGGTGCCATGTGGAACAGTCCTCTTTCTGTATAAGAAACCTCAGATAAAACAGAGAGAGAACAGAATGTTTTATAGACGCCTTGAGTTTGGAGACACTGCTCTGCTCTGTGTGGTGTCTGTACGCTCTAGTTTTTGGGCTCCCGAACGGCGCAGCGGTCTAAGGCACTGCATCTCAGTGCTAGAGGAGTCACTACAGACCCTGGTTTGATCCCGGGCTGTATCACAACCGGACGTGATCAGGAGTCCCATAGGGCGGCGCACAATTGGGTTAGGGGAGAGTTTGGTCAGGGTAGGCAGTCATTGTGAATAAGAATTTGTTCTTAACTGACTTGCCTAGTTAAATAAAGGTTAAAAAGTGTTGTTCTGGCATCTAGTTGTTCAGGGGTTTAAATGCTGTTCATGCTCATTCCATGGTACAACAGATGACATCATTATCTCAACCTGCCAGTCCACAACTTGTGTTCTAAACTCTTATTCAAAACCCTGTTCTGTGTTCTAAACCCTGTTCTGTGTTCTAAACCCTGTTCTGTGTTCTAAACCCTGTTCTCTTCTCTGTTATGTGTTTTAAAAACTCTGTTATTTTCTCTGTTCTATTCTCTGTTCTGTGTTCCAAACCCTGCTGTTTTCTCTGTGTTCTAAATCCTGTTCTTTTCTGTGTTCTGTTCAGTGAGCGCTACGTCAGTGTCATCCTGAAGATGGAAGAGATGCTCCATAGTTGGTTTCCTCAAGTCAGAGCCCGCCGAGACTCAGACCCTCACCCAGCCCCAGACCAGCACATTGACAGCCAGGAAGACCACAGCACTCCAGCTAAGAGACGCAAGGTAAAGTCTTTAACAGTGAGTTTTGATGAAAGACCGTAGGAGCTCTGTTCCAATATTCCCGCTAGCATACCAATTAGAATGTTAGAATGCATGTCCAGAACACTTCTACATTGTAGGTGAGGGTTGTTGATGAGACACTGGTCATGTTCCAATATCAACACTAGCATTCCATTTAGAACACATGTCCAGAACAATGACTTATTCTATGTGGTAGCTATGCTAGTAGGAACATTGGAAAGCAACCACTTTCAGTGCAGTTTGGAACGCAACCCTACAGGTAGGAGTTGAATGAGGAAGGGAGGGAGGGAGGAGAGGAGCCCAAAAGATCCATTATCCTGACAATAGCAGGAAGAGATCCATTATCCTGACAACAGCAGGAAGAGATCCATTATCCTGACAACAGCAGGAAGAGATCCATTATCCTGACAACAGCAGGAAGAGATCCATTATCCTGACAACAGCAGGAAGAGATCCACTATCCTGACAACAGCAGGAAGAGATCCACTATCCTGACAACAGCAGGAAGAGATCCACTATCCTGACAACAGCAGGAAGAGATCCATTATCCTGACAACAGCAGGAAGAGATCCATTATCCTGACAACAGCAGGAAGAGATCCATTATCCTGACAACAGCAGGAAGAGATCCATTATCTTGACAACAGCAGGAAGAGATCCATTATCCTGACAACAGCAGGAAGAGATCCATTATCCTGACAACAGCAGGAAGAGATCCATTATCCTGACAACAGCAGGAAGAGATCCATTATCCTGACAACAGCAGGAAGAGATCCATTATCCTGACAACAGCAGGAAGAGATCCATTATCCTGACAACAGCAGGAAGAGATCCATTATCCTGACAACAGCAGGAAGAGATCCATTATCCTGACAACAGCAGGAAGAGATCCATTATCCTGACAACAGCAGGAAGAGATCCATTATCCTGACAACAGCAGGAAGAGATCCATTATCCTGACAACAGCAGGAAGAGATCCATTATCCTGACAACAGCAGGATGAGGACAGAGAAGGGATTACAATCTATCTTTACAGTGGAGAGAATTATAGAGGTGTCATGTTCCATAAGACAATGGACTGAGAACAACAGAGGAATGTCTTAGAGGACAGATGAAGGTCAGGAAGAGGAGGAGAGGGAGGAGGAAAAACCCAATGTTCCTCATCTTCCTCTCTCATGCCAGACCGACTCTGTTCTGTTTGTTCTGTTAAGTTATTATGTAATGACTAGATAACACTGTGGAGTCTAGAATTCCATTAGAAAGCAGGATGTCATAATGTCTCTGTTAAGTTATTATGTAATGACTAGATAACACTGTGGAGTCTAGAATTCCATTAGAAAGCAGGATGTCATAATGTCTCTGTTAAGTTATTATGTAATGACTAGATAACACTGTGGAGTCTAGAATTCCATTAGAAAGCAGGATGTCATAATGTCTCTGTTAAGTTATTATGTAATGACTAGATAACACTGTGGAGTCTAGAATTCCATTAGAAAGCAGGATGTCATAATGTCTCTGTTAAGGAAGAATGGAAGTCATGGGATTCTACTATCCTTTGTAGTCAGTTCTTCATGGTGGACAAAGGGATACAAACCTAACCTATTCCTTTCTGTCTCTCCACAGCAGTACCATGCCCCAGCCCACCCACCACCTCCCGTCTCTCCTCCCGTCTCCTCCCCCCCAGAGGGTGACCACCACCCAGCCCTGCAAGCCTCCGACTGCCCCCTGCCTGGCTCCTTCCCCTACTCCTCTGCCACTCATCTCAAATGTATCCACACTGCCCCCATCTGCTCCTCCAAGACAGAGACAGCCCAGCAAGAGCCACCAGGCCTGGGCAGGCCCTCCACCGCCTGCCCCCTGGGATCCAACCACCCAGCCGACTATGAGGAACAGACCCAAGACGACGCGGTCTCCTCCAGCACTGACCCCCAGGGGACCACCATGGACCACCACCTCCAGACCCACCCCTACCGAGCCAGACCCCGAACCCACCGACGAGGGCCTCCGTCGGGGAAGATCAGCTCACCCTGCCTGGAGAGACTGCTCCGGTCCAAGGAGAGCATCATCGTACCCAGAAACACAGGAGGAGATAGTCATGGTGGTGGTGGGGAGAGCAGCTGGTCGTAATAGCAGTGGAACAGCTGGACCCAGACATGGCCCATGGAGGAGAAAAGGACTGATCTGGGGACAGAGTTGACTGGGAGAGGCAGAGCTGTATCTTTCCACAACAAGCTCTGCAATACAGCAGAGGGCAAAGGTCTGTGTTTTGGCGGGACACGACAGTGGCTGTCCCTTTAAGAGCTGTGTGTCATTTGATCCATCATGTCATCCATTATAGCCCTGCAGTAAGATACTGAGACAGAGACATGGAGGAGATATATTATAGCCCTGCAGTAAGATACTGAGACAGAGACATGGAGGAGATATATTATAGCCCTGCAGTAAGATACTGAGACAGAGACATGGAGGAGATATATTATAGCCCTGCAGTAAGATACTGAGACAGAGACATGGAGGAGATATATTATAGTCCTGCAGTAAGATACTGAGACAGAGACATGGAGGAGATATATAATAGTCCTGCAGTAAGATACTGAGACAGAGACATGGAGGAGATATATTATAGCCCTGCAGTAAGATACTGAGACAGAGACATGGAGGAGATATATTATAGCCCTGCAGTAAGATACTGAGACAGAGACATGGAGGAGATATATTATAGCCCTGCAGTAAGATACTGAGACAGAGACATGGAGGAGATATATTATAGTCCTGCAGTAAGATACTGAGACAGAGACATGGAGGAGATATATTATAGTCCTGCAGTAAGATACTGAGACAGAGACATGGAGGAGATATATTATAGTCGTGCAGTAAGATACTGAGACAGAGACATGGAGGAGATATATTATAGTCCTGCAATAAGATACTGAGACAGAGACATGGAGGAGATATATTATAGTCGTGCAGTAAGATACTGAGACAGAGACATGGAGGAGATATATAATAGTCCTGCAGTAAGATACTGAGACAGAGACATGGAGGAGATATATTATAGTCCTGCAGTAAGATACTGAGACAGAGACATGGAGGAGATATATTATAGTCCTGCAGTAAGATACTGAGACAGAGACATGGAGGAGATATATTATAGTCCTGCAGTAAGACACTGAGACAGAGACATGGAGGAGATATATTATAGTCCTGCAATAAGATACTGAGACAGAGACATGGAGGAGATATATTATAGTCCTGCAGTAAGATACTGAGACAGAGACATGGAGGAGATATATTATAGTCCTGCAGTAAGATACTGAGACAGAGACATGGAGGAGATATATTATAGTCCTGCAATAAGATACTGAGACAGAGACATGGAGGAGATATATTATAGTCCTGCAGTAAGATACTGAGACAGAGACATGGAGGAGATATATTATAGTCGTGCAGTAAGATACTGAGACAGAGACATGGAGGAGATATATAATAGTCCTGCAGTAAGATACTGAGACAGAGACATGGAGGAGATATATTATAGTCCTGCAGCCTAAACAGCTTCTGAGGACAGACAGACTAACCTTGGTTTTGTTTGTTATTCTGAGGACAGACAGAGGGAGGGAGGATTACAACAGAGAGGGTGTTGGGTAAAGAAGAGAAACACCAGTCTCCATCAGCACACTACATGCAGTAACCTAGCCTACATGGATCCCTGGGTTGACATTTCAATTTGGTGACTTGAGTTGGACTTATCTGGTTTTATCTGGATTTAGGAAGTGAGTGTGATCAGATTGATAAATGTTTGGACTGGATAGCCTGGGGACCCATCTGGGAACAAAAAGGGTCTCAAGCAGGAATAATAATGACAATAGTGGGATATGTGATCTTGTTATTCCGACACCTCAGAGAATGTCATTATGTTGAAAGCACCATGTTGTTTGGGTAACTAAACACTCACTCAGCTCTGAGAGTTGGACTCTTCCTTCATTCCACTGTTACTCCTTCAATTCACAGATTTTTCTTAGTTGATACAATACCTCTACCTCATGTTGACAACACCATGTCAAGGTTAGACCATAGATGGGATCAACAATAACAACAATTAAACTTGATGTGAGCCATTCCACCTATCAGCTTGTCCCTGACGTGACTCCATGATCCTCCTGTGTGACACGTGAAGAGTCGAGACCGTCGAGACCTTGAACCACACGAAGATAAGATTTCTCTGGTCACCAGCAGGCAGACACAGAGACAGACACAGACACAGAGACAGATACTTCCATAGAGATGTAGCTACAGTGAGAAAGACAATACAACAGACCCAGTACCTCCTACCAGTCATTTCCTGTTCTATCCAGTTACAACAACAGACCCAGTACCTCCTACCAGTCATTTCCTGTTCTATCCAGTTACAACAACAGACCCAGTACCTCCTACCAGTCATTTCCTGTTCTATCCAGTTACAACAACAGACCCAGGTCCTCCTACCAGTCATTTCCTGTTCTATCCAGTTACAACAACAGACCCAGTACCTCCTACCAGTCATTTCCTGTTCTATCCAGTTACAACAGACCCAGTACCTCCTACCAGTCATTTCCTGTTCTATCCAGTTGCAAAAACAGACCCAGTACCTCCTACCAGTCATTTCCTGTTCTATCCAGTTACAACAGACCCAGTACCTCCTACCAGTCATTTCCTGTTCTATCCAGTTACAAAAACAGACCCAGTACCTCCTACCAGTCATTTCCTGTTCTATCCAGTTACAACAACAGACCCAGTACCTCCTACCAGTCATTTCCTGTTCTATCCAGTTACAACAGACCCAGTACCTCCTACCAGTCATTTCCTGTTCTATCCAGTTACAACAACAGACCCAGTACCTCCTACCAGTCATTTCCTGTTCTATCCAGTTAACCATTAACTATACCAACACCATTCTTCTACACACCAGATGATAATGGCTGTTGACCAGGGCCCATATGTATCAATAAAGAAAAAAGTAGTGCACTATTTAGGAAATAGGGTACCATTTGGGATGCAACCAATATCTGACACCAGATACTAGATAACGTGATGTAAACAACAATATCTGACACCAGATACTAGATAACGTGATGTAAACAACAAGATCTGACACCAGATACTAGATAACGTGATGTAAACAACAATATCTGACACCAGATACTAGATAACGTGATGTAAACAATATCTGACACCAGATACTAGATAACGTGATGTAAACAACAATATCTGACACCAGATACTAGATAACGTGATGTAAACAACATATCTGACACCAGATACTAGATAACGTGATGTAAACAACATATCTGACACCAGATACTAGATAACGTGATGTAAACAACATCTGACTTCTCACCAGATACTAGACAACGTGATGTAAACAACATCTGATTCTAAACTAGTTAATGTGTGAATAACATACACAGTCTTGAACAGTGTTTTCTGACTGAAACAATGGGAAGGACTTTTCCTTTGTGTAAATATTTTTGGACAATGTTCAAGGTTTATTTAATTTACCCCCAAAAAGGTGGCCTTTTGTGACATTTTATACTTAATAAAAATACATGTGATATTTATTTTCTGCCAAACAAAGTGTTTTCCATAATGTTTTGTATTATCATTCTAATATTCGTATTTCATGTTGGTTTAATGGTTTGGAATTTCTAATCAACCACTTCCAAGACCCGACTACAGATGACAGAACAAACTAACAAGACCCCACTACAGATGACAGAACAAACTAACAAGACCCCACTACAGATGACAGAACAAACTAACAAGACCCCACTACAGATGACAGAACAAACTAACAAGACCCCACTACAGATGACAGAACAAACTAACAAGACCCCACTACAGATGACAGAACAAACTAACAAGACCCCACTACAGATGACAGAACAAACTAACAAGACCCCACTACAGATGACAGAACAAACTAACAAGACCCCACTACAGATGGCAGAACAAACTAACAAGACCCCACTACAGATGACAGAACAAACTAACAAGACCCCACTACAGATGACAGAACAAACTAACAAGACCCCACTACAGATGACAGAACAAACTAACAAGACCCCACTACAGATGACAGAACAAACTAACAAGACCCCACTACAGATGGCAGAACAAACTAACAAGACCCCACTACAGATGACAGAACAAACTAACAAGACCCCACTACAGATGACAGAACAAACTAACAAGACCCCACTACAGATGACAGAACAAACACGTCCGTTCTGAAGCATTTATTTAGTTTTTTTCTGCTTTAGGAAACTCGGCATAGGCAATTTAAAAATTAAAACAAAATAAATATGGATATTTATGTAAAACATTTTCCTAATGAAACATTATACACAATGTACAATATTCTTTTTTTTCTTCACTTGGGGTGAATGAATACTCTATAAACATACCTACATGCAAAAAAACCTGAAAAAAATGGAGCAATGAAAAAAGAACCAATAAGAATAACACTCAATGAATATCACTCCTCCTGTTTTTAAATTGCTTAAAAAAAACAACTTGCTAATAAAACCACAAGGTGAAAAATAAAATCATTGAATCAATCCATCCATGATGTGTTATGTGTTGAGAGTAGTAGAGTACATGGGAGAGGATTATGTGTTAAAAAGTGGCCTGTCCTTCCATACAGGTAAATGAATGCCTCGGTGTTGTTGCTCTGAGTTCCTACTGTACGTTGGTAACGTGACAAAGAAGATGCACCTTCCTTCTGCTGTGTGACGCTCTGTGAGAGAAGATGCACCTTCCTTCTGCTGTGTGACGCTCTGTGAGAGAAGATGCACCTTCCTTCTGCTGTGTGACGCTCAGTGAGAGAAGATGCACCTTCCTTCTGCTGTGTGACGCTCTGTGAGAGAAGATGCACCTTCCTTCTGCTGTGTGACGCTCTGTGAGAGAAGATGCACCTTCCTTCTGCTGTGTGACGCTCAGTGAGAGAAGATGCACCTTCCTTCTGCTGTGTGACGCTCAGTGAGAGAAGATGCACCTTCCTTCTGCTGTGTGACGCTCTGTGAGAGAAGATGCACCTTCCTTCTGGGCTTCTGCTGTGTGACGCTCAGTGAGAGAAGATCCATCATCCTTCTGGGTTTCTGCTGTGTGACGCTCTGTGAGAGAAGAGGACAGTCTGTATTCCATCCAGGCCCTGTCTTCCTGGGTCTCGGTGAGTGTGTGTGAGGGTGTTTGATGGTGCGTCTGGTCTGGTCAGACTGTGGTTGGTCAGTAGTCTGTGTCCGAGCCCTCAGCGTTGTCTACGTTGCGTGACAGCATGTAGTTGTCCAAGTCGATGGAACGACAGTTATTGATGGCGTAGCGGAGTCTTTCTGCCATCACCGTCTGACTGGAGTAAGGAGGCAGGCGCAGCTGGAAGAAACACGTCTGGGAGGTCGGCAGGCTGTCATACGGCTGTATGGGGGGAGAGAGAGAGAGAGAGAGAGAGAGAGAGAGAGAGGGTCAGTATATATAAATAAGTATAGGCCTGGCTGGAGTAAGGAGTAAGCTGGAAGGTTGGCAGGATGTCATAATTCCCCGAACAAACCAACATGATCACCTTTTCCTTATTTCAAGGTCTTGCCGGTATCCAAGCCTCAACTTTTATTTGACCAACCGACCTAGTCATGTGGTAAAGTTCTGCCTACACCTTCCTATAAATGTAGTCGTAATGATGTTCATTATATCAAGCACGTATCCGCTCCGTTTAAATGTGTAGTTCTGTCCTGGAGCTGTTCTTTATTGTCAGAGAAATGCTGTGGCATTTAGCCTGGGGGAACGCACACTGCCATTGACTTTGACAGATATATATTTAAATGCCCTTATTTTTAGCTAATAAATGATGGGTTAATATGCATACATTTCTAACTTCAACTACAAATCGTCGTCGGTCTTCAGCCAAAATAACTGGTGGGAAGTTTAAAAGGAGAGAGAACTCAAGCGATGGTGTGATCAAATCCCACATGGATCAAAAAGGCCATTTTCTCAAATCATCCTACAGATTAATCCGGGTCAGATTTGTTATTTCTGTAAATGATCGGAAAGAGCAGAATCTAATGCTTCTATGGACAAAATAATTAGGACATGGGCTCTGTTTCAGAACACGACTTCACAGGTTATATGACACTAAAGTTCTGGGAATAATATGATTTCAGGTAACACACTATAAAGTCTGTAAAGGGTAAACGGTCACAGGTTCTTAACACTAATTCATAGGTTCTTAACACTACTTCACAGGTTCTTAACACTACTTCACAGGTTCTTAACACTACTTCACAGGTTCTTAACACTACTTCATAGGTTCTTAAAATGGACATTAAAATAGAAACAATGTCAACATTACAGCTGATCATCTGAACCAAGCTCCGCCCTGCCATGTCTAGCCTGGCTAACAGCTGATCATCTGAACCAAGCTCCGCCCTGCCATGTCTGGCTAACAGCTGATCATCTGAACCAAGCTCCGCCCTGCCATGTCTGGCTAACAGCTGATCATCTGAACCAAGCTCCGCCCTGCCATGTCTGGCTAACAGCTGATCATCTGAACCAAGCTCCGCCCTGCCTTGTCTAGTCTGGCTAACAGCTGATCATCTGAACCAAGCTCCGCCCTGCCATGTCTAGCCTGGCTAACAGCTGATCATCTGAACCAAGCTCCGCCCTGCCATGTCTGGCTAACAGCTGATCATCTGAACCAAGCTCCGCCCTGCCATGTCTGGCTAACAGCTGATCATCTGAACCAAGCTCCGCCCTGCCTTGTCTAGTCTGGATAACAGCTGATCATCTGAACCAAGCTCCGCCCTGCCATGTCTAGCCTGGCTAACAGCTGATCATCTGAACCAAGCTCCGCCCTGCCATGTCTAGTCTGGCTAACAGCTGATCATCTGAACCAAGCTCCGCCCTGCCATGTCTAGCCTGGCTAACAGCTGATCATCTGAACCAAGCTCCGCCCTGCCATGTCTAGCCTGGCTAACAGCTGATGTCGGTCGGTAGGGATGGCCTTTCTCACTCACCCCTTTCATGATCTGGAACCTCTGGAACCTCTGGGAGGTGTGTGTGTGTGTGTGTGTGGTATGTGGTGTGTGTGTGTGTGTGTGTGTGTCTCACCCTGTCCACCTTCATAATCTGGAACCTCTGGGAGATGTCAGCAGTGTTAGCGGGGAGTCTGGACCGTCCTGAGACGAAGCGCATGAACAGAACCCTCTCCTCGTTGGAGAAGTCCTCTAGGGTCTGCCAGAACCACTGGACCTGAGTATGATGCTCTTCTACCTCACGGTACCGCACTACCTGCAATTAATACAGCAATTAATACAGTCATTACCTCACGGTACCGCACTACCTGCAATTAATACAGCAATTAATAGTCATTACCTCACGGTACCGCACTACCTGCAATTAATACAGCAATTAATACAGTCATTACCTCACGGTACCACACTACCTGCAATTAATACAGTCATTACCTCACGGTACCACACTACCTGCAATTAATACAGTCATTACCTCACGGTACCACACTACCTGTTTATAAAGTGCATATTAAAATCAACACTTCACAGCAAAACAATGAGATAAAACCAAACAGAAGACAGAAGATAAAATGACTACCTTCTTGAGCACGTCCACACTGATCTCTGGCATCCCACACACCATCTGTTCCAGTTGTTTGGCTGTGAGGAGGGAGAGGAGAGGGACAGGGACTATCCAGGACATACCCTCACGCACCACCGCCACCTGGGAGAGAGAGGGAGGGGGAGGAGGAGGGAGGGAGGGGCGGAGAGAGGGAGGGGGAGGAGGAGGGAGGGCGAGAGAGGGAGGGAGGGGCGGAGAGAGAGGGGGGAGAGAGAGGGGGAGAGAGAGATAGGGAGGGAGGGGGAGAGAGACTGAACCATGATGTTTCTACAATTATAAATATAGTTCTTCCCCAAGCTGGGTGTTAAGATTACATTCCAGGCATGATTCTTTATCTTAAAATCTATTCAGTATTGTTTCTGTTATAAAAGGATGCAATGCCTCTTGTCTTAATCCAATAATTAATATACACTACCGGTCAAAAGGGTGGCTATTTGAAGAATCTCAAATATAACATATATTTTGATTTGTTTAACACTTTTTTGGTTACTACATGATTCCATATGTGTTATTTCATAGTTTTGATGTCTTCACTATTATTCTACAATGTAGAACATAGTACAAATAAAGAAAAACCCTTGAATGAGTAGGTTTTGTACAACTTTTGACCGGTAGTGTAGATATCACATTGCAGAGTGAGTTGAGTTTCTCTGAATGGAAAGATGCAGGGCATAGCCAGAGAGCCTGATAATGTCTTGTAGAGAAGACAGCATAACGATGGCTAAAAGCAGTAGGTGGCCACGGTGTTAGTCATCACCTGCTGGAAGTTAAGGAACAGACATGTAGAATCCACAGGAAATTAACAAACAAATTAGGTGATTGGACGACCACCAGCTGTCAGTTGATCTGGTGTGTTGCCTCTCGTAACCTGTCTGTCTATCTCGTGCAGGCGGTACTCGATGGGGTTGTCTGTGTGTGTTTCGTACCTGTCTGTCTATCTCGTGCAGGCGGTACTCGATGGCCCGGGCTACATACTCCTTCCTGTTGGAGAAGGTCAGAGGGATGCTGTTTCCACCGGGGATAATAGGAACCATCTTACCGTCCGCACTCTGACCCACGAACGAATCCAGAGGAATCATCTAGAGAGAAACACAACAGTAAAACACCATGTCATCTGGACTCAAGTTGGGCTCAATTCCATTTCTAGAGAGTTCATTCAGAATCATGTCAGATCAGGAGATACAGTCCCCTCCTATGTAGTCCCTCTCTCTCCCACTCTTTCTCCCTCTCTTGGCTAGGAGACTGTGGGCCTGAGAGGCCATCTCTCTCCCTCCCTGGACCCTTTATCTATCCTGGCTGTGGTCCTTCCTTCACAAGGCTGGGAGGCTGTCTCCCTCTCTCCCTCTCCCTCCCTGGACCCTTTATCTATCCTGGCTGTGGTCCTTCCTTCACAAGGCTGGGAGGCTGTCTCCCTCTCTCCCTCTCCCTCCCTGGACCCTTTATCTATCCTGGCTGTGGTCCTTCCTTCACAAGGCTGGGAGGCTGTCTCCCTCTCTCCCTCTCCCTCCCTGGACCCTTTATCTATCCTGGCTGTGGTCCTTCCTTCACAAGGCTGGGAGGCTGTCTCCCTCTCTCCCTCTCCCTCCCTGGACCCTTTATCTATCCTGGCTGTGGTCCTTCCTTCACAAGGCTGGGAGGCTGTCTCCCTCTCTCCCTCTCCCTCCCTGGACCCTTTATCTATCCTGGCTGTGGTCCTTCCTTCACAAGGCTGGGAGGCTGTCTCCCTCTCTCCCTCTCCCTCCCTGGACCCTTTATCTATCCTGGCTGTGGTCCTTCCTTCACAAGGCTGGGAGGCTGTCTCCCTCTCTCCCTCTCCCTCCCTGGACCCTTTATCTATCCTGGCTGTGGTCCTTCCTTCACAAGGCTGGGAGGCTGTCTCCCTCTCTCCCTCTCCCTCCCTGGACCCTTTATCTATCCTGGCTGTGGTCCTTCCTTCACAAGGCTGGGAGGCTGTCTCCCTCTCTCCCTCTCCCTCCCTGGACCCTTTATCTATCCTGGCTGTGGTCCTTCCTTCACAAGGCTGGGAGGCTGTCTCCCTCTCTCCCTCTCCCTCTCCCTCCCTGGACCCTCTATCTATCCTGGCTGTGGTACTTCCTGGGAGGCAGGCCAACTGGCCAATCCCCAGACAGGATGTACTGCATCAACAGGACCCTTGCATTCCAGTGTGTGTGTGTGTGTGTGTGTGTGTGTGTGTGTGTGTGTGTGTGTGTGTGTGTGTGTGTGTGTGTATGTGTGTGTGTATGTGAGTGAGAGAGAGAGAGAGAGAGACCGGCCCAGCCCAGTAGAGTCACAGTGAAGTGGTTGTGTGAGGATGTGTGTGCAAAGAGGGCTTTAGGGCTAACTGGGTTTCCTGACTGACTGTGTAAGCCTATCTGACCACCAGTGTTTGTGTGTGTGTGTGTGTGTGTGTGTGTGTGTGTGTGTGTGTGTGTGTCTCAGGGGGGAACGGAGGTGGGCCATTGTATCAATAAGAACCAGAGCCAGAGGGCTGAGGAGGGGTGAGGTTGGGATGGGGGGGTGAGAGAGAGAAACAGACTGTACCAGTTAGGGACCTCAACATACCATAATATCACCATACTTTGGTGCAGAATCTACATGTATTGCAATTCTATATTGTGATTATATTGTGATTCGATGTTCCAAACATATTGCTCAGCATATGCCTGTTGTAGAGGGACAAGAGGGAGCCATGAGAAAACAAGTTTTAATCAGTCATGGAAATAAAACTAATTGGCTCACTATTTAAAAAGATGATGGAGAACAAGCTATGAAGGAAAAATACTGGAGTTTTTTTTGTAACTTTATCGATTTTTTCCTCCATCACTAGTACCAGTGCGGCTGGAGTCACATCCAAACCGAAAACCATCTCAGTTGAGGTTTTTAGTGCATACAAGTCAAACTGGAAAAACATCTCCATTTCCAAGGCTAGTTTCCAAGGCTAGTTTCCAAGGCTAGTTTCCCCATCCATGTCAGTCCCAGCATTGAATCCAAACTAAATGGATGTGAACCATCACTCTCTTCCAAGCTTCTCTGTCTCTCTTTCTCTCTTTTTCCCTCTCCTCATCATACCAATATCATAGCTCCTGCACTTCAGTTGAAGAAGAAAAGAGACCAAATAAATCTATCACCTCATGGAAATTGTCCTCTGTGATGCCGCTGTCTTCAATGTGAAGAATGCTGTTGAGTGTCTGAACGTAAAGCAGGTCCACCTCCTCCAGATCCTCCAGGACCAGAGGAATACAACACAGCTGCTTCCACACCAGGGGGGCAAGGTGCAGGTCCAGAGGCTTCTTGGTCCGGATAGCCACCCCCATCAGGATGCCCAGGAACTTAAACTGTAGGAGCTGCTCATCCAGACAGGCTGACGGGTTCAGCAGGAACCTGAGGGAAGGAAGGAGGGAGGGAGGTTTAGAGTTGACCTGAGTGTAGTGTCCCATAACACAGAGTCATATAGACTATAGCTCTGTAATGTCCCATAACACAGAGTCATATAGACTGGTAATGAGACAGCATGTCAGTAATGTGCTACTGTCTCTATATAGTGACTGGTAATGAGACAGCATGTCAGTAATGTGCTACTGTGTGTCTCTGTTGGTGTCCTAGCCAGTCCTCACCTGTCTCTGTTGTAGCCCACCTCAGCTGTGGCGTTGGGGGAGGGGATGAGGAGATCCACTATTCCCGTCTCCAACTCCTACACAGGAAAAGGAAACAGTTATCAGTCTAACAAGATAACCTGTCCACAGCCTGTCTCTAAGTAATATAACTTTTCTGACTCATGAACCCTCTTAGTTGAACATTTCAGTTAATTCCTCTGGTAAAGAAGTTTGGATAACCTGAGAAGAATAGACTAGAACATACTGCAGACTTTGTTCCCATATACAAAATATCAACCATTTAGAATGTACTGGGTATTGGGCATGCTAGTATGGAAGAGAAAGTAGCCTGAAACACACCAGTAATTAATAAACGTAGCTGTCAACAAGTATCAAGCACCTCAATGTCGGAGTTCTGATCTAGGATCAGGTTCCCACCTGTCCAATACTCTTATTCAATATGATCTAAAAGGCTAAATTGATCTTAGATCAGCACTCCTACTCTGAGATGCTTTGTGTCTATGGGCCCTGATCAACTGGCTGAAAACTGTTGTGTCACTAATTCTACTGTTACTATCCACTACTATTTCTAATACAGTCACTAATTCTACTGTTACTATCCACTACTATTTATACTAGTCACTAATTCTACTGTTACTATCCACTACTATTTCTAATACAGTCACTAATTCTACTGTTACTATCCACTACTATTTATACTAGTCACTAATTCTACTGTTACTATCCACTACTATTTATAATACAGTCACTAATTCTACTGTTACTATCCACTACTATTTATAATACAGTCACTAATTCTACTGTTACTATCCACTACTATTTATAATACAGTCACTAATTCTACTGTTACTATCCACTACAATTTATAATACAGTCACTAATTCTACTGTTACTATCCACTACTATTTCTAATACAGTCACTAATTCTACTGTTACTATCCACTACTATTTATAATACAGTCACTAATTCTACTGTTACTATCCACTACTATTTATAATACAGTCACTAATTCTACTGTTACTATCCACTACTATTTATAATACAGTCACTAATTCTACTCTTACTATCCACTACTATTTATAATACAGTCACTAGTTCTACTGTTACTATCCACTACTATTTATAATACAGTCACTAATTATACTGTTACTATCCACTACTATTTCTAATACAGTCACTAATTCTACTCTTACTATCCACTACTATTTATAATACAGTCACTAATTCTACTGTTACTATCCACTACTATTTCTAATACAGTCACTAATTCTACTCTTACTATCCACTACTATTTATAATACAGTCACTAATTCTACTGTTACTATCCACTACTATTTATAATACAGTCACTAATTCTACTGTTACTATCCACTACTATTTATAATACAGTCACTAATTCTACTGTTACTATCCACTACTATTTATAATACAGTCACTAATTATACTGTTACTATCCACTACTATTTATAATACAGTCACTAATTCTACTGTTACTATCCACTACTATTTATAATACAGTCACTAATTCTACTCTTACTATCCACTACTATTTATAATACAGTCACTAATTCTACTCTTACTATCCACTACTATTTATAGCCTTTACTGTAACTGGCACATCTAACTGTAAACTCTACTGTTACTGTAACTGGCACATCTAACTGTAAACTCTACTGTTACTGGCACATCTAACTGTAAACTCTACTGTTACATCTAACTGTAAACTCTACTGTTACTGTAACTGACACATCTAACTGTAAACCCTACTGTTACTGTAACTGACACATCTAACTGTAAACCCTACTGTTACTGTAACTGACACATCTAACTGTAAACCCTACTGTTAATGTAACTGACACAACTAACTGTAAACTCTATTGTAACTGACACATCTAACTGTAAACTCTACTGTAGTTATACAGTTACTATACCTGGCACATCTCAGTGATGGTGTCATCAAACACCCCTCCAGCATCGTCAGCCCCCTCCCCCACCAGCTTGACCTTCCAGGCCCTGGACGGCAGCCGCAGGTCAGACGCATTCAGCTTGACCACCTGACGGGCTATCTGCACAAAGATGGGCTTACACTTACGACCCCTGGGGGAGGGAGAGAGGGAGAGAGAGGAAAGGGAAGGTTATGAAAAGGGAGGCAGTGAACAGTTAGTTCAATCCCAATGTAACCTATATACACTGCATGTCCTGCTGCCATAACTACATCTGACAGATCACTAAATGTCTTTAGGTTTTCAAAGAAACTTTAAAATGATTTGTAACGAACAGCGCTATAACAATACATGTATAATTATTCTATTATTATTCCATTTCTACTACTGGACATACCGTGTGGAGATCCTCTTGACAGTGATCTGGGGTCCGTAGTTTTTGCCCTGCACCATTGTCTTCCCTATGGACCTCACCATGGGGAGCGTATAGACCCTGGGGGCCAGTAGGGGCCTCAACTGGCCCTGGACGATGCCCCATGTCCCTGTGTTGTAGTGGGTCGTACAGCTCTGGAATACACACATAGTTATGAGGACTGAGTCGGTTGTATTCCTCATAATGGACAGTCACTACAGACACACAGTTATGTATTCCTCATAATGGACAGTCACTACAGACACACAGTTATGTATTCCTCATGATGGACAGTCACTACAGACACACAGTTATGTATTCCTCATGATGGACAGTCACTACAGACACACAGTTATGTATTCCTCATAATTGACAGTCACTACAGACACACAGTTATGTATTCCTCATAATGGACAGTCACTACAGACACACAGTTATGTATTCCTCATAACGGACAGTCACTACTGTATCGGAGGACATTAAAGTGAAGGAGATATCAATGTGTGTGTGTATGTGTACCTGGTTGTTGGGGCTGAGGTTCAGTAGTCTCCATGATGAGTACATGAGGTCAGAGAAGTGATAAAGTACTCGCAGCCTGGCCCGGACTGCTTCCATGCTGACCTCTCTCAGAGAGCTGAACTGGGGTGGCACCGCTACCGGCAGGCCTAGCTGGAGGGGTACGGAGGAACCTGGAGAGGGAGGGAGGAAGGAGAGAAAGATGGAGAGGGTGGATCCAATCATTATCAATCTCTTACACCTAGATACCACTTCCCTAGGTTTATGTTCTCACACTATTCAATGACAATGAGATAAGAACCCAATCGATATCAACAAACAGATGCTGGAATTTACTGCAGTCTAAAGTTGGAGATATGACTCCATGTTAAAGTACCTGCCCATTAAACACTTCAACAGGTACAGAGTCTATGTCAGTTGACGTCATGTGTTTACGACTGAGGTAGAGAGACTGCCTGCTGTGTGTGTGTGTGTGTGTGTGTGTGTGTGTGTGTGTGTTACCCGGAGCCCGGGGAGGGACAGAGGGAGCAGTCCAGGCAGCTGAGTGACAGCGACCAGCAGAGATCTGGTTCATGTGTTTCCCCTGTAGTGATGTCACCAGGGTGGGCTCTCTCACATGGTTGGTGTGGCCTAGACCCAACTAGGAGACAGGGAGAACAGAGACACAGATCAAGACCCAACTAGGAGACAGAGAGAACAGATTAATAGATCTAGACCCAGCTAAGAGACAGAGATAAACAGATCTAGACCCAGCTAAGAGACAGACATAAACAGATCTAGACCCAGCTAGGAGACAGAGATAAACAGATCTAGACCCAGCTAGGAGACAGAGATAAACAGATCTAGACCCAGCTAGGAGACAGAGATAAACAGATCTAGACCCAGCTAAGAGACAGAGATAAACAGATCTAGACCCAGCTAGGAGACAGAGATAAACAGATCTAGACCCAGCTAGGAGACAGAGATAAACAGATCTAGACCCAGCTAGGAGACAGAGATAAACAGATCTAGACCCAGCTAGGAGACAGAGATAAACAGATCTAGACCCAGCTAGGAGACAGAGATAAACAGATCTAGACCCAGCTAAGAGACAGAGATAAACAGATCTAGACCCAGCTAGGAGACAGAGATAAACAGATCTAGACCCAGCTAGGAGACAGAGATAAACAGATCTAGACCCAGCTAGGAGACAGAGATAAACAGATCTAGACCCAGCTAAGAGACAGAGATAAACAGATCTAGACCCAGCTAGGAGACAGAGATAAACAGATCTAGACCCAGCTAGGAGACAGAGATAAACAGATCTAGACCCAGCTAGGAGACAGAGATAAACAGATCTAGACCCAGCTAGGAGACAGAGGAACAGCATCAGTGAGCTGCTGAACTCATATTGGATGAACCGGAATCAGTTTGTTAACCATTCCACACATGTAGGAATTTGTGTTTATAAAAAAAAGTCGCTCACAAGGAAGATATGCACAATAATAAACAGTACAATGTGTGTGTCCCTGTCCCCGTGTCCCTGTGTGTCCCTGTGTGTCCCTGTCCCTGTCCCTGTGTGTCCCTGTCCCTGTGTGTACCTGTCCCCGTGTGTCCCTGTCCCCGTGTGTCCCTGTCCCCGTGTGTCCCTGTCCCCGTGTGTCCCTGTCCCCGTGTGTCCCTGTCCCTGTGTGTACCTGTCCCTGTGTGTGTGTGTCCCTGTCCCTGTGTGTGTCCCTGTGTGTGTCCCTGTCCCTGTGTGTGTCCCTGTCCCTGTGTGTCCCCGTGTGTACCTGTCCCTGTGTGTACCTGTCCCTGTGTGTGTGTCCCTGTCCCTGTCCCTGTGTGTGTGTCCCTGTCCCTGTCCCTGTGTGTGTGTCCCTGTCCCCGTGTGTGTCCCTGTCCCTGTGTGTGTCCCTGTCCCTGTGTGTGTCCCCCTGTGTGTGTCCCTGTGTGTGTCCCTGTGTGTGTGTCCCTGTCCCTGTGTGTGTCCCCCTGTGTGTGTCCCTGTCCCTGTGTGTGTCCCTGTCCCTGTGTGTGTCCCTGTGTGTGTCCCCCTGTGTGTGTCCCTGTCCCTGTGTGTGTCCCCCTGTGTGTGTCCCTGTCCCTGTGTGTGTCCCTGTCCCTGTGTGTGTCCCTGTGTGTGTGTCCCTGTCCCTGTGTGTGTCTCTGTGTGTGTGTCCCTGTCCCTGTGTGTGTCTCTGTGTACCTGTCCCTGTGTGTGTGTCCCTGCGTGTACCCATCCCTGTGTGTGTTATATCATACCTGTCCCTCTGAGTTGCTGCCCCAGGTATAGACCTCTCCAGTGGAGGAGAGGACCAGTGTGTGTTCGGCCCCCACTGCCACGTCCTCTATAAACACGTCAGACAGAGCTGGTACCACCTGGGGACGGTTGTGGTTCCTGGCCCGGCCCTCCGGCAGCCCTATCAGACGGTCTGAAGGCAGGAGACACAGGAGGGTTGATGAGGGGTGTACTGGCTCACAAAGTCACATTCTGTATGTTATGCTATGTCTAAAGTAGAAAGGATATTTTTGGCAAGAATCAATATGGATGATGTTAATAATATAGAAATGTAGAATTACAGTAACAGGCAACATTCACGGCCGGTTGTGATACAGTCTGGATTCGAACCAGGTTGTCTAGCACTGAGATTAAGTGTATTAGACCACTGTGCCACTCGGGAGCCCATTTGGGAGAATATTATTACCCATACCTTGTCCGAATGTGTACACGTTGCCATCTTTAGTGAGAGCAACAGAGAACTGAGTTCCACAGGAGACCTTCTTGACACCAATTCCACAGAGAACGTCCACCTTCTGTGGAACACAAAAACAACAATCTGATTCACCTTCATTCACCAAGTACATTTACACACAACTGGAATATGACTTGGTGGAGTGGTGCTGCCAGCAAGAGGCAATATACAGACAGAATATACAGACAGAATATACAGACAGAATATATACCTGAGGTGAGTCACAGACTGACAGTCAACACTACTGAATGCTACATACCTGAGGTGAGGACTTGGCGGTAGAATTCCCCAGGCCCAGTTTCCCGTAGTCTCCGTCTCCGAAGGCCCAGACCATCATTCCATCGGCAGAGACAGCTACAGTGTGATTCAGACCACACGCCACCTGGGACCAGAAAGAACCAGAGCTGGGTCAGATACACGTAAAAAAAAATGGTTCAATACTTTCAGTGAGTGTTTTCTTGCTATTACATTGTGACTGTTGTGTATCTTACCTGTCCAACCTGGTATCCCTCCAGTGCTGTGACTTTCTCAGGTAGTTTCTTGTTAGAGGTGTTTCCCAGCCCCAGCCTGCCATAGTCCCCGTTACCAAAGGAGAACAGCTTCCCATCAGCAGTCACCACCGCTGAGTGCTTGAATCCACAGGACATCTGACAACAGAGGAAATGTTGATGAAAATGGGAACAACATATTTCTTTATTCCAAATGAATAGTGCAATATCTGTTCTATATCTGTTCTAGTTCTGTTCTATATCTGTTCTATATCTGTTCTATATCTGTTCTAGTTCTAGCCCCAGGTCCACACTTAATGCCCCTCTTTTAAACCTTGATGTCCTGAGGTGGAGGTGTTTAACCTTGAGTAGTACTACTGGCCTGTATTGTAGAACCTCTAAATGACAGTAGACTATTACAGTAGTACTACTGGCCTGTATTGTAGAACCTCTAAATGACAGTAGACTATTACAGTAGTACTACTGGCCTGTATTGTAGAACCTCTAAATGACAGTAGACTATTACAGTAGTCCTACTGGCCTGCATTGTAGAACCTCTAAATGACAGTAGACTATTACAGTAGTCCTACTGGCCTGCATTGTAGAACCTCTAAATGACAGTAGACTATTACAGTAGTACTACTGGCCTGTATTGTAGAACCTCTAAATGACTGTAGACTATTACAGTAGTACTACTGGCCTGTATTGTAGAACCTCTAAATGACAGTAGACTATTACAGTAGTACTACTGGCCTGTATTGTAGAACCTCTAAATGACAGTAGACTATTACAGTAGTACTACTGGCCTGTATTGTAGAACCTCTAAATGACAGTAGACTATTACAGTAGTACTACTGGCCTGTATTGTAGAACCTCTAAATGACAGTAGACTATTACAGTAGTACTACTGGCCTGTATTGTAGAACCTCTAAATGACAGTAGACTATTACAGTAGTCCTACTGGCCTGCATTGTAGAACCTCTAAATGACAGTAGACTATTACAGTAGTACTACTGGCCTGCATTGTAGAACCTCTAAATGACAGTAGACTATTACAGTAGTCCTACTGGCCTGTATTGTAGAACCTCTAAATGACAGTAGACTATTACAGTAGTCCTACTGGCCTGTATTGTAGAACCTCTAAATGACAGTAGACTATTACAGTAGTCCTACTGGCCTGTATTGTAGAACCTCTAAATGACAGTAGACTATTACAGTAGTACTACTGGCCTGTATTGTAGAACCTCTAAATGACAGTAGACTATTACAGTAGTCCTACTGGCCTGTATTGTAGAACCTCTAAATGACAGTAGACTATTACAGTAGTACTACTGGCCTGTATTGTAGAACCTCTAAATGACAGTAGACTATTACAGTAGTACTACTGGCCTGTATTGTAGAACCTCTAAATGACAGTAGACTATTACAGTAGTACTACTGGCCTGCATTGTAGAACCTCTAAATGACAGTAGACTATTACAGTAGTCCTACTGGCCTGCATTGTAGAACCTCTAAATGACAGTAGACTATTACAGTAGTACTACTGGCCTGCATTGTAGAACCTCTAAATGACTGTAGACTATTACAGTAGTACTACTGGCCTGTATTGTAGAACCTCTAAATGACAGTAGACTATTACAGTAGTACTACTGGCCTGTATTGTAGAACCTCTAAATGACAGTAGACTATTACAGTAGTACTACTGGCCTGTATTGTAGAACCTCTAAATGACAGTAGACTATTACAGTAGTACTACTGGCCTGTATTGTAGAACCTCTAAATGACAGTAGACTATTACAGTAGTACTACTGGCCTGTATTGTAGAACCTCTAAATGACAGTAGACTATTACAGTAGTCCTACTGGCCTGTATTGTAGAACCTCTAAATGACAGTAGACTATTACAGTAGTACTACTGGCCTGTATTGTAGAACCTCTAAATGACAGTAGACTATTACAGTAGTACTACTGGCCTGTATTGTAGAACCTCTAAATGACAGTAGACTATTACAGTAGTCCTACTGGCCTGTATTGTAGAACCTCTAAATGACAGTAGACTATTACAGTAGTCCTACTGGCCTGTATTGTAGAACCTCTAAATGACAGTAGACTATTACAGTAGTCCTACTGGCCTGTATTGTAGAACCTCTAAATGACAGTAGACTATTACAGTAGTACTCCTCTGTTCGTTCATGTACCTGCACCACCTCCTCTCCCTGCAGGGCTTCGATCTGTCGTGGTCGTCTCTGGCGGTCACTGTTCCCGTGTCCCAGCTTCCCGTAGTCTCCATCTCCCCAGCTGAACACCTCGCCACTCTCCGTCAGTGCCATGGAGTGGCCATCACTACCACACGACGTCACCAGCTGGGTCACCACAAAACCTGGGGAAGACACATGTTAGGGCTATGGTCCCTTAACAGAAAGCACCTCTGCAGCGGGGTAATTACCTAGACAAGGAGAGGAAGGAGAGGAAGTAGACAAGGAGAGGAAGAAGACAAGGAGAGGAAGGAGAGGAAGTAGACAAGGAGAGGAAGGAGACAAGGAGAGGAAGGAGACAAGGAGAGGAAGGAGAAGAAGGAGACAAGGAGAGGAAGGAGACAAGGAGAGGAAGGAGACAAGGAGAGGAAGGAAAGGAAGGAGACAAGTAGAGGAAGCCACTCTAGACTATTGAGATGCAGTCGCCCATAGCGTACCTTGCAGGGCTGAGATGATGGTGATTACATGCAGATCGTCAGAGTTGCCCTGTCCCAGTCTTCCATAGCTGCCCTCACCACAGGCTAACACTGTCCCGTTAGCCTGGATCACAAACGTACAGTTCTGACCACACACTACCTAGAGAGAAGAGTTCAGTTCACAACATGACAAATAGATAAGACCGTGTCCTGACCAGAATGATTTAGAATAGGACTGACCAGACCACCAGAGAGGACATTAGACTAAATGATGACCTACAGATGTTTCATTCCTAACTCGGCCTCAGGAGACCAGAGCAGCTTCATGTTTTATCTGAGACAGTATGGTCTGATGGAGGTGTTATATCTGAGACAGTATGGTCTGATGGAGGTGTTATATCTGAGACAGTATGGTCTGATGGAGGTGTTATATCTGAGACAGTATGGTCTGATGGAGGTGTTATATCTGAGAAAGTATGGTCTGATGGAGGTGTTATATCTGAGACAGTATGGTCTGATGGAGGTGTTATATCTGAGACAGTATGGTCTGATGGAGGTGTTATATCTGAGACAGTATGGTCTGATGGAGGTGTTATATCTGAGACAGTATGGTCTGATGGAGGTGTTATATCTGAGACAGTATGGTCTGATGGAGGTGTTATATCTGAGACAGTATGGTCTGATGGAGGTGTTATATCTGAGACAGGGTGCGGTGGTAGTGTGTCTACCTGTTGTGCCTGTGAGAAGGAGGGTGCATTGGTGGGCACCAGGATGTTTCTGCCAGCCTCTGCCAGCTGTCCATGTCTTCCAGCTCCCCAAAGAAACACATCACACTTCCCCCCCAGGTGCCAGTCCTGGAGACAAACAACAGAAACACAGAGGTCATTGTCTGTCACAACAGAGTTCATCAACATCTAGCATACAGTACCCAATGAGCTTGGGATATCAGATTCAAATTCAACGTGTCTCTTGAAGTGCCTGAATGACAAAATTAAGTATACAACTTTGTTGCGCCAACATGTCATAGATATGTTCAAGAGATCTGAAATGAATTAAAAAAACATGAATACATAAAGCAGCCAAGCCAACACTGAAGACAGCTTACCTCAGGTCTGGAGGTGGCCCAAGACATGATCTGTTCATCCATACCAGACCTCCATTTACTGTTGTCCTGTACAGAGAAGAGAAGGTATTCATCTACAGACATATACTGACATTGCTCCCCTCACAGAGGTCTTATATGACCCACCAGTTTGAATACACTGTTGGATACTTTGTCAAACCTTGACAGCTTCTAGCCCAAATGTTGGTTACATCTTAAGGAGACAAGGCAGCTTCTAGCCCAAATGTTGGTTACATCTTAAAGAGACAAGGCAGCTTCTAGCCCAAATGTTGGTTACATCTTAAGGAGACAAGGCAGCTTCTAGCCCAAATGTTGGTTACATCTTAAGGAGACAAGGCAGCTTCTAGCCCAAATGTTGGTTACATCTTAAAGAGACAAGGCAGCTTCTAGCCCAAATGTTGGTTACATCTTAAGGAGACAAGGCAGCTTCTAGCCCAAATGTTGGTTACATCTTAAGGAGACAAGGCAGCTTCTAGCCCAAATGTTGGTTACATCTTAAGGAGACAAGGCAGCTTCTAGCCCAAATCTTCTAGCCCGTGTGTTCTGCAACAGGATTGGATAGAGTGCAATCACTGAAGCTGTTAATCCATATTAGTGGCCAAGTGGGCATTGTGGAAATCAAAACCCAACCCTCCAGTAAGTCCTGACCAACTCCTGTATTCAAATCTCTGTTTTGGAAGATACTGACTTTATGACCAAAATTAACCTACTTGCACTTTTTTGTACATTTTGGCACTGGAATAAATGTTTCTGACTACTCTCGATGTCATATAAGCCGTTTTCAACGAGAGAAGTTGATTCTCCAGGTCAGTTCTGCTTTACAGATCAATTTCATCAGAGCAATAGAGTACAGCTTCCTTCTCTTCCCCATGGCTTGATTAGGGAAACCTCACCATGAGCACTGACATCTCCTCCTTGGGAACAGGCTCCAGGTCGGGAACAGCAAAGGCCTCTGGGAATGTGTTGCCCCGAGCCAGGGCCTCTGCTGCCTTCACCGTGGTGGAGAAGCAGTCTAGCCACGCCCACTCGCTGGGTGACCAGGTACAGGTGGCTGGATCCAGGGGGCAGAGGCGGAGGTGGGGAGGCACAGGAGGGGAACACAGCAGCTGGTCCAGGTGTAGTCCCACGGCCAGGGAGGCCAGGCACTGCATGTAAGGGCTGTGGACTAGCTGATCTCCACACACTACATGGGGCTGGAGGAGGGAAGACATTTAGACTTGAGGTGTTTAGGGTGTTATAACACGTTATGGTAACTGCTAACTACCAACTACGGTGAAAAAAGATTATTATTGATTCACCTGGAATGAAACTGGGCTTTCATTTACTTTGAAATAACACACACACCTTCTCATACAAGTACTGCTCCTGCAGCATAACAGGAAGTCTCTCCAGAAAGGCTCTCATGCACGGAGCCATGTTCAATCCCACAACCCCCTGTTTCTTCAGTGCCATCCGGCAGGTGGCTAGCACCTGGTGAGAGGACATGAAGTCTGTGGAGCAGTTTACCACCAACACATCCTGAGAATAAAGACAAGAAAGAACAATGAAAGTCAGTCAAGAGTCAAATACATACCAGACGCCTATTAAGCCCATTGAGTCAGTCCATACTGTAGTATCAGTTAGTCAGAGTTGAGTCAGTCCATACTGTAGTATAATGAATACCAGCCCTATATAACCTACACTACAGCAGTTCAGTACATCCTGATGATATATAGAGACATGTTCTAACCACAACCCTACATAACAATGAATGGCCGTCTAGTGAACTTATTCTGGTTCAAACAGATGTTCCCCACCTCACCTTTGACCTGTTGGAGCAGACTGCCACGCCCACATCTGGGATCCAGACTATGTTCTGGATGGCTCCTGACCCGGCTATTACTGTCTGGAGCACTGAGCCGTCCTGTTTTATATATATATAGATATATATATATATATATATATATATATATATATATATATATATAGATATATATATATATATATATATATATATATATATATAAATAACACACACACACACACACCTTAGTGAAAAAGTATTCAGTGTTTTAAACAGGTTTTACAGAAAAGTAACCACCCAGAGCTAAAAGTGCTTGTTTGAGCAACAGTCCATTAAGTTTGTCTAAACATTGTTCAAATAAGATCCAGGAAGTATACTGTTACTTTAGTATTTAAACCTCTAGAACAAGCTCCTAGCACTGGGTGAACCTTTTTGGTGATCAATGTTTCCTCTGAGTGTGTGAATGTGTGAGAGGGTGTCTGCATATCGTGTCTCTCCATGTGTGGGTATGTCCTCACCCGTAGGGACCAGATGTTCATAAGGCCTCCCACCCCTCCAGACACCAGGGCCAGGCCGTCAGGGCTGAAGACTACTGTCCTGACCGGGGTGATATGACCCTTCAGCTGAAACATACACACTGCCCCCTCCACACGCCTACTGGAACTCTGCTGCTTCTGACACACACACACACACACACACACACACACACACACACACACACACACACACACACATACACACACACACACACACACAAGTACACAAGTACACACACACACACACACACACAAGTACACACACACACACACACACACACACACAAATCAAGACAATACAACTGGTCAAATAAAGACAATACAACTGGTCAAATCAAGACAATACAACTGGTCAAATCAAGACAATACAATTTAGATTTTGTGCCGATTCCCCCCATAACCACAGATCAAGCCTAATCCAATTCCAACCTTGTCCATCAGCTGGGCTAAACAATATCTGACCCTGAACCATACCTTGCGTTTGGCTTTGGGTTCGTTGTCCCTCCAGCCCTCGGAGCCAGAAGTGGTGGATTCTGGGAAGGCAGAGGCATCTTGAGGTACGGTCCAGACTGACACCAGTCCGTTTTGGCAACACCTGAAATAACACACCCCCACACAACCCCCTGTTAAATAGTGCTCTTATAAATGTGTGTGTATTACTATACTTGTGAGGACATTGTGAGACCTTGTGGAAGCAGAGCATAAGAACAATGTAGATGTCACAGATTTGATTCCATTTAATTATTTTTGTATTCCTCCTTGCATTCAAGCAGTACCAGACTAGAACTGAGGAATGAGAAGGTTAGCCTTGTGAAAGCATCAGATTGTAAGAATATCAAAACCTCCCAAAATGTCAGCTATCCAGACGGGTACAGAGACTGTTCAACCTGACCACAGAGAGCTGAAGGCAACAAGATCAGGGATATAACACTGATTATGAATGGTTGTTGGCTGACAGTCTGATAAAACACAACACTACTGCATATTTCTACTGTCTGTCTGACTGACCTGGCTCAGTGCCCTGGCTGACTAAGAGGGAGTACAATTCAGCATAGTACAGTCCACTATAGTCCACTAAAGACATCTATAGTCCACTAAAGACATCTATAGTCCACTAAAGACATCTATAGTCCACTAAAGACATCTATAGTCCACTAAAGACATCTATAGTCCTCTAAAGACATCTATAGTCCACTAAAGTCCACTAAAGACATATATAGTCCACTAAACACATCTATAGTCCACTACAGTCCAGTTCAGTTCCATACATGACTAGAACTTAATTAATTAATATCAACACAGTCCAGTCCGGTTTAATGCTATACGTACGTGGCTAGCATGTTGAGAGGTTTGGCTCCGTGTCCAGTCAGGCCACACCAGGCCACTCCATTGACCTGGGCAGGGTGGGGTAGGCTCTGCAGACACTTCCAGCCTGCTCCAGGGCTAGACCCTGACCCAGGGCTGGACCATAGCTTCGCCACCTCCTCTTTGGCACAGGTCAACAGCATCTGACCACTGGGATCCCACTTTATACTGGTGATGGACGCCTGGGAGAGACACACGTCAACAGCATCATCATGATAATAACAATAAGAAATTGCATTTGTAGAGCGCTTTTCATTTCTAGACAGAAATCCCAAAGTGAGCAACCATTAAAAGAACCAGGTTTTAACAATAAAACATGAAGATATCTAGCAAACTAGTTTTGAGAATGACAAGTATTGGTCTCCACAAAGTTTGCTGCTTCAGTGTTATTAGATCTTTATGTCAGTAGTTACTATGGTAACACTGAAGTATAATTACAAGTATTCCATAAGTGTCAAAGGCTTTCATTGACAATGACATTCAGTTTATGCAAAGAGTCAATATTTGCAGTGTTGACCCTTCTTTTTCAACACCTCTGCAATCCGCCCTGGCATGCTGTCAATTAACTTCTGGGCCACATCCTGACTGATGACAGGCCATTCTTGCATAATCAATGCTTGGAGTTTGTCAGAAGTTGTGGGTTTTTGGTTGTCCACCCGACCACAAGTTCTCAATGGGATTAAGGTCTGGGGAGTTTCCTGGCCATGGACCCAAAATGTTGATGTTTTGTTCCCCGAGCCACTTAGTTATCACTTTTGCCTTATGGCAAGGTGCTCCATCATGCTGGAAAAGGCATTGGTCGTCACCAAACTGTTCTTGGATGGTTGGGAGAAGTTGTTCTCGGAGGATGTGTTGGTACCATTCTTTATTCATGGCTGTGTTCTTAGGCAAAATTGTGAGTGAGCTCACTCCCTTGGCTGAGAAGCAACCCCACACATGAATGGTCTCAGGATGCTTTACTGTTGGCTTGATACAGGACTGATGGTAGCGCTCACCTTGTCTTCTCAGGACAAGGTGTTTTCCGGATGGCCCAAACAATCGGAAAGGGGATTCATCAGAGAAAATGACTCTACCCCAGTCCTCAGCAGTCCAGTCCCTGTACCTTTTGCAGAATATCAGTCTGTCCCTGATGTTTTTCCTGGAGAGAAGTGGCTTCTTTGCTGCCCTTCTTGACACCAGGCCATCCTCCAAAAGTCTTCGCCTCACTGTGCGTGCAGATGCAATCACACCTGCCTGCTGCCATTCCTGAGCAAGCTCTACACTGGTGGTGCCCCGATCCCGCAGCTGAATCAACTTTAGGAGACGGTCCTGGCGCTTGCTGGACTTTCTTGGGCGCCCTGACGCCTTTTTCACAACAATTGAACCTCTCTCCTTGAAGTTCTTGATGGTCCGATAAATGGTTGATTTAGGTGCAATCTTACCAGCAGCAATATCCTTGCCTGTGAAGCCCTTTTTGTGCAAAGCAATGATGACGGCACGTGTTTCCTTGCAGGTAACCATGGTTGACAGAGGAAGAACAATGACAAGCATCTATCTGTGTTAGCTTCTAGGAAACTTTGGGATACTTTGTCTTGTTGTGTACAGCATGTCATATGGAGATAGTGTTGACCTTAAGGGCATCTATGACCACGATGAATCCTTTCTCCAGAGGTATAATATATAATGTGATATTATTATATAGAGATACAGTACCTTATGGGCATCTATGACCACGATGGATCCTTTCTCCAGAGGCTCTTTAGTTCCAATCAACAGCTTCCCGTCAGCGTAGCCCACAGCGAACGGCCTGTCCTCACTGTACCAGGCTATATGCATCACTGCCACTACAACAGAAAACCACCAAGTTCAGGTCATGGAATACCTACATAATATTGTCGTCATGCACACAAAATATATAAAAAACGGTCACTATTGAAGATGACTTCAGATCAGTGTATTAGAGTAAACTTTGACGTAAAAGCATACGATCGACGACACAGAGACACTTACTTCTCACATTAATGTGAAAACTTGGGTCATGCTACTCCACCCTCCAGACTACGTACCATCTTTCCTGTAGCAGTGCTCCAGCTCAGTGCGGTGCATGGTGCAGGCATCGTGGACCTCTATAAGGCCCAGGGATCCATCCATACGTCCCACCAGCAGCACGTCTTTGGGCTCCCCACACCACAGGGACACTGCTTCTACCTCCGGCCAGGCCAGAGCTGACACCCAGTGGGGCTGCACGTCCAGCAGACCCTTACCACCTGGTGAAGGGGGTCAGAGTGGAAGGGTTAAAGGTCAGACAAAATAAAATATAAACCATTAACCTCTGAACTCAGGCATTTGGCTGACTGACACATATTTTTGCAATTTAGCAGACACTCTTATTCAGAGTGGGTGGGCAGGTAGCCTAGCGGTTAGAGTGTTGGGCCAGTAACCGAAAGGTCTCTGGTTCGAATACCCGAGCAGACAAGGTGAAAAACCTGTCGATGTGTCCTTGAGCAAGGCATTTAACCCTAATTTGCTCCAGGGGCTGACCCTGTAGGTAGGCCGTCATTGTAAATAAGAATTTGTTCTTAAACAATTACCAATGATGTCGACTCTGCTGCGAAACTGTTCAGGCACACCCACAGTAGGAAGAGTCCAGGCCCTGATGAGATCTGTGGTAAAGTACTTAAGTCTTGTGCTGATCAGCTCTGCAATGTTTTTCAAATAATTTTTATGAAATCTCTGGAGTTACAAAAGATTCCGGAAATCTGGAAACACTAAATTATTGTCCCTGTTGCTAAGTGTACAAACCCAAAGTCCCTAAATGATTTTAGACCGGTAGCTCTCACATCTTTACTTATGAAGGTTTTTGAGAAGGTGGTGGGGCAGGCTGTCCGGTGGCAGGTACAGGGTTCTCTGGACCCTCTGCAGTTTGCTTACAGAGCTGGTAGGGAGGTTGAGGATGCCACCCTGATGCTGCTGCTTGTATCGTCACCTCGAGGGCCCACTAACTCATGCTAGACTTCTGTTCATTGATTTTTCCTCGGCTTTTAACACCATTCAACCACACTTGCTTGTAGAGAAACTTCCCTCTGACTTCAATCTCAATATTAATATCATTGGATGGATCTTAGACTTTATGACAGACAGATCACAGTGTGTGAGAGTTAATGGTGTTCTCTCACACAAGCAACACTCATCCTCTGGCTCACCGCAAGGTTGTGTACTCTCCCCTTCTTTATGTTCTCTAGACAAATAGCTGATGTTTTGTGTTGTGGTGTGGATTGAGTCGGTGCTGACGTGTTGTGTTGTGGTGTGGATTGAGTCGGTGCTGACGTGTTGTGGTGTGGAATGAGTCGGTGCTGACGTTTTGTGTTGTGGTGTGGAATGAGTCGGTGCTGACGTGTTGTGGTGTGGAATGAGTCGGTGCTGACGTTTTGTGTTGTGGTGTGGAATGAGTCGGTGCTGACGTGTTGTGGTGTGGAATGAGTCGGTGCTGACGTTTTGTGTTGTGGTGTGGATTGAGTCGGTGCTGACGTGTTGTGGTGTGGAATGAGTCAGTGCTGACGTTTTGTGTTGTGGTGTGGAATGAGTCGGTGCTGACGTTTTGTGTTGTGGTGTGGAATGAGTCGGTGCTGACGTTTTGTGTTGTGGTGTGGTTTGAGTCGGTGCTGACGTTTTGTGTTGTGGTGTGGTTCAGGAATCTACATTTGGCTAATAAAAACAGGCTTGATCGGCTTGTCAGAGTGGCCAGTAAAGTTATTGGGGTGAACCAGCTCTCCAAATTTTACGTTAGGCAGGTCGTAAGGAAGACCCAGGCCATATTGGCCTGCACTGACCATCCCCTGAAGGGGGAGTTTTAGCTCTTGCCTTCAGGTAGGAGGTATAGAGTTCCTAACCACAGAACCCTTAGTGTGATAAATAAATGGACTTGACTTGACTGGTTAAATAAAGGTTAAATAAAAGAATTACAGAGACAATATTGGCAGACCTGAATTATGATGTTGGAAGCAGGAAATTACCCTGTTTAGAATGATGCCATATTGCAGAGTCTACCTTTAAACAAGTACACAATAATAAGATGGTTTGAACCAACTAAAAACTAACAAGGCTTTATTGATGCCTCCCATCCAGGGGCTACAGAACCCACCCAGGGGCTACAGAACCCACCCAGGGGCTACAGAACCCACACAGGGGCTACAGAACCCATCCAAGGACAGATGGTCTGGGCTGTAGGGCTCCTTTCTGCAAACAGAGCCTGAGTCCCAAATTGCTGAGTCTGGTGATGGGAGTCTACTCAGCACCAAGGCCTATCAAGCTTCACTACACAGACCTCCCACCTCCATCTCTCTGATAGAAGACTACACTACACAGACCTCCCACCTCCATCTCTCTGATAGAAGACTACACTACACAGACCTCCCACCTCCATCTCTCTGATAGAAGACTACACCTCCCACCTCGCAAAAAAAAGATTTCTAAACCTCGGATAGCTACAGTATGTGTGTGTGTGTGTGTGTGTGTGTGTGTGTGTGTGTGTGTGTGTGTGTGTGTGTGTGTGTGTGTGTCAGTATGTACTGTCTCTCTCACCGTTGACCTGCCAGATGTTGACTAGTTTCTCCATGGCAGCAGCCAGGTATTTCCCTGTGATGCTCCAGACCAGAGGAGACAGACTGGGGTCGCCTGGGGAACCAAGACACTGCCCACCCTCCTCTGGAGAACCATCACTGTGGACACACACACACACACACACACACACACAGAGACACACACACAGAGAGAGACATTAACATTTTAGTAATTCAGCAGACGCTCTTATCAAGAGTGACTTACAGTCAGTACATTCATCTTCAGATAGCTAGGTGGGACAACCACAGATCACAGTCAGTACATTCAGTAGGAAGGACAGGTGTGAGAGACAATACTGTAAGAATATATATGACACAACATACATTAGGAGACGCAACACAAAACACTTCTGTAACATGTTGGCTCATATAGGACACTGAAAGGGTTAGAGAAGTCTGTAGGACACTGAAAGGGTTAGAGAAGTCTGTAGGACACTGAAAGGGTTAGAGAAGTCTGTAGGACACTGAAAGGGTTAGAGAAGTCTGTAGGACACTGAAAGGGTTAGAGAAGTCTCTAGTACACTGAAAGGGTTAGAGAAGTCTCTAGTACACTGAAAGGGTTAGAGAAGTCTAGTACACTGAAAGGGTTAGAGAAGTCTGTAGGACTCTGAAAGGGTTAGAGAAGTCTGTAGGACTCTGAAAGGGTTAGAGAAGTCTATAGAACACTGAAAGGGTTAGAGAAGTCTAGTACACTGAAAGGGTTAGAGAAGTCTGTAGGACTCTGAAAGGGTTAGAGAAGTCTAGTACACTGAAAGGGTTAGAGAAGTCTGTAGGACACTGAAAGGGTTAGAGAAGTCTGTAGGACACTGAAAGGGTTAGAGAAGTCTAGTACACTGAAAGGGTTAGAGAAGTCTAGTACACTGAAAGGGTTAGTGAAGTCTGCTTACCTTCTGTTGAAGATGCAGGTCTGTTGGAGGGTGTACTGGTTCTTAGTAACACTCCACACTCTGACTGTTCCATCATTACCGCTGGTGGCCAACAGACCTTTCTTACTGCTCCAACCACACGTGATCACCTGGAGAAAACACACACGGTTTCACTAAGTATTAATGTCAAGGCTTAATGAAGTATCCATAACCCTTTATAAGGTCTTCATAACCCCTCTATAAGGCATGTATTATGCAACACATAACGATTCTGATTTCTCTATACACAGTCAAACTTTATCACACATTATAACAAAGACTTCATAAACACTTTATGAGGCCTACATAGATGAGAGGGGGCAGGGGGGGGAGTAGAGAGGGGAGTAGAGAGGGGGGGAGTAGAGAGGGGAGTAGAGAGGGGAGTAGAGAGGGGGGGAGTAGAGAGGGGAGTAGAGAGGGGAGTAGAGAGGGAGTAGAGAGGGGGTAGGGGGGAGTAGAGAGGGGAGTAGAGAGGGGGTAGGGGGGGAGTAGAGAGGGGAGTAGAGAGGGGGGGAGTAGAGAGGGGAGTAGAGAGGGGGTAGGGGGGGAGTAGAGAGGGGAGTAGAGAGGGGGTAGGGGGGGAGTAGAGAGGGGAGTAGAGAGGGGGTAGGGGGGGAGTAGAGAGGGGAGTAGAGAGGGGGGGAGTAGAGAGGGGAGTAGAGAGGGGAGTAGAGAGGGAGTAGAGAGGGGGTAGGGGGGGAGTAGAGAGGGGAGTAGAGAGGGGGTAGGGGGGGAGTAGAGAGGGGAGTAGAGAGGGGGGGAGTAGAGAGGGGAGTAGAGAGGGGGTGGGGGGGAGTAGAGAGGGGAGTAGAGAGGGGGTAGGGGGGGGAGTAGAGAGGGGAGTAGAGAGGGGGGGAGTAGAGAGGGGAGTAGAGAGGGGGTAGGGGGGGGAGTAGAGAGGGGAGTAGAGAGGGGGTAGGGGGGGAGTAGAGAGGGGAGTAGAGAGGGGGTAGGGGGGGAGTAGAGAGGGGAGTAGAGAGGGGGGGAGTAGAGAGGGGAGTAGAGAGGGGAGTAGAGAGGGGGGGAGTAGAGAGGGGAGTAGAGAGGGGGTAGGGGGGGAGTAGAGAGGGGAGTAGAGAGGGGAGTAGAGAGGGGGAGTAGAGAGGGTAGAGAGGGGGAGTAGAGAGGGTAGAGAGGGTAGAGAGGGGTAGTAGAGGGGAGTAGAGGGGAGTAGAGGGGAGTAGAGAGGGTAGAGAGGGTAGAGAGGGGAGTAGAGAGGGGTAGTAGAGAGGGTAGAGAGGGTAGAGAGGGGTAGTAGAGAGGGTAGAGAGGGGAGTAGAGAGGGGTAGTAGAGAGGGTAGAGAGGGTAGTAGAGAGGGTAGAGAGGGGAGTAGAGGGGGAGTAGAGAGGGTAGAGAGGGTAGAGAGGGTAGAGAGGGGAGTAGAGGGGAGTAGAGAGGGTAGAGAGGGGAGTAGAGAGGGGTAGTAGAGAGGGTAGAGAGGGGAGTAGAGAGGGGTAGTAGAGAGGGTAGAGAGGGTAGAGAGGGGAGTAGAGAGGGGTAGTAGAGAGGGGAGTAGAGAGGGTAGAGAGGGTAGAGAGGGGTAGTAGAGAGGGTAGAGAGGGTAGAGAGGGGAGTAGAGAGGGTAGAGAGGGTAGAGAGGGTAGAGAGGGGAGTAGAGAGGGGTAGTAGAGAGGGTAGAGAGGGGAGTAGAGAGGGGTAGTAGAGAGGGGAGTAGAGAGGGTAGAGAGGGTAGAGAGGGTAGAGAGGGGTAGTAGAGAGGGTAGAGAGGGTAGAGAGGGGAGTAGAGAGGGGTAGTAGAGAGGGTAGAGAGGGGAGTAGAGAGGGTAGAGAGGGGAGTAGAGAGGGTAGAGAGGGGTAGTAGAGAGGGTAGAGAGGGTAGAGAGGGGGAGTAGAGAGGGGAGTAGAGAGGGTAGAGAGTGTAGAGAGGGGAGTAGAGAGGGTAGAGAGGGTAGAGAGGGGAGTAGAGAGGGGTAGTAGAGAGGGTAGAGAGGGTAGAGAGGGGAGTAGAGAGGGGTAGTAGAGAGGGTAGAGAGGGTAGAGAGGGTAGAGAGGGGTAGTAGAGAGGGTAGAGAGGGGAGTAGAGAGGGTAGAGAGGGGAGTAGAGGGGAGTAGAGAGGGTAGAGAGGGGAGTAGAGAGGGTAGAGAGGGGTAGTAGAGAGGGTAGAGAGGGTAGAGAGGGGTAGTAGAGAGGGGTAGTAGAGAGGGTAGAGAGGGGGAGTAGAGAGGGTAGAGAGGGTAGAGAGGGGTAGTAGAGAGGGTAGAGAGGGTAGAGAGGGGGAGTAGAGAGGGGAGTAGAGAGGGTAGAGAGGGTAGAGAGGGTAGAGAGGGGTAGTAGAGAGGGTAGAGAGGGGTAGTAGAGAGGGGTAGTAGAGAGGGGGAGTAGAGAGGGGTAGTAGAGAGGGTAGAGAGGGGTAGTAGAGAGGGGTAGTAGAGAGGGGGAGTAGAGGGGTAGTAGAGAGGGGGAGTAGAGGGGTAGTAGAGAGGGTAGAGGGTAGAGAGGGTAGAGAGGGGTAGTAGAGAGGGTAGTAGAGAGGGGTAGTAGAGAGGGGGAGTAGAGAGGGGTAGTAGAGAGGGGGAGTAGAGAGGGTAGAGAGGGTAGAGAGGGGAGTAGAGAGGGTAGAGAGGGGTAGTAGAGAGGGGTAGTAGAGAGGGTAGAGAGGGTAGAGAGGGGAGTAGAGAGGGGTAGTAGAGAGGGTAGTAGAGAGGGTAGAGAGGGTAGAGAGGGGAGTAGAGAGGGGTAGTAGAGAGGGGTAGTAGAGAGGGTAGAGAGGGGAGTAGAGGGTAGAGAGGGGTAGTAGAGAGGGTAGAGAGGGTAGAGAGGGGGAGTAGAGAGGGTAGAGAGGGGGTAGTAGAGAGGGGTAGTAGAGAGGGTAGAGAGGGGTAGTAGAGAGGGGTAGTAGAGAGGGTAGAGAGGGTAGAGAGGGTAGAGAGGGGTAGTAGAGAGGGTAGAGAGGGGGTAGTAGAGAGGGGGTAGGGAGGGAGTAGAGAGGGGGTACAGGCTGCAGATTAATTTAGGACGTAACAGATGGAGAGCTGCTCTGGGAAGGACAAGGGAGTTCGGGAACGTTCATTAATGAATCAGTTCATTTCAGGAAGAAATGGAGATGAATGAACAGACTGACAGACAGAGATATTAAGAAAAGGAGTCAGGGAGGGAAGGGACTATTTCTCTAATGGGGTCAGTGGTTATTTTTGAAAAGTGATGTCGCACAGTTTTGGCAACCTTGACACTAGCAGGAAAGACTTCAAGGTGGCTCTGCTTATATAATTAAAGTGAATGTTATGTCTATGGCTACACTACCCTACACCAACAGTGGATTCTACACCAGTAGATACCAGTAGATACACACTCTCTGAACACTATGACCTCAACCTGCTCTGGTGAGCCTCCAACTTGACTGAAGAGCACTTGACCAGGTCACCCACCAAGTCTGCAAAAGCCACCATCCAACCTAACCCTCTACCCTAACCCCTACTCACACTAACCCCTACTCACCCTAACCCTCCACCCTAACCCCTACTCCACCCACAACCCTTGACCAGCACAAAAACATCCTGTGGCGTACTGCATTAGCATCAAATGACTGCCTCGCCTGGTTCACCAACTACTTCTCAGATAGAGTTCAGTGTGTCAAATCGGAGGGCCTGTTGTCCGGACCTCTGGCAGTCTCTATGGGGGTGCCACATGGTTCAATTCGTGGGCCAACTCTATTCTGTGTATATATCAATGATGTCGCTCTTGCTGCTGGTGACTCTCTGATCCACCTCTATGCAGACGACACCATTCTGTATACATCTGGCCGCACCCGCCCGCCGGACTATCATCACTACTCTCGACGGGTCTGACTTAGAATACGTGGACACCTACAAATACCTAGGTGTCTGGTTAGACTGTAAACTCTCCTTCCAGACTCACATTAAGCATCTCCAATCCAAAATTAAATCTAGAATCGGCTTCCTATTTCGCAACAAAGCCTCCTTCACTCATGCTGCCAAACATGCCCTTGTAAAACTGACTATCCTACCGATCCTTGACTTCGGCGATGTCATTTACAAAATAGCCTCCAACACTCTACTCAGTAAAACGGATGTAGTCTATCACAGTGCCATCCGTTTTGTTACCAAAGCCCCATATACTACCCACCACTGCAACCTGTACACTCTCGTTGGTTGACCCTCACTAGATATTCGTCGCCAAACCCACTGGCTCCAGGTCATCTACAAGTCTTTACTAGGTAAATCCCCGCCTTATCTCAGCTCACTGGTCACCATAGCAACACCCACCCCTAGCATGCGCTCCAGCAGGTATATCTCACTGGTCATCCCCAAAGCCAATGCCTCCTTTGGCCGCCATTCCTTCCAGTTCTCTGCTGCCAATGACTGGAACGAACTGCAAAAATCCTTGAAGCTGGAGACTACCATCTCCCTCAATAACTTTAAGCATCAGCTGTCAGAGCTGCTTATCGATCACTTCACCTGTATATAGCCCATCTGTAAATAGCCCACCCTACTACCTCATCCCCATATTGTTATTTTTGCTCATTTGCACCCCAGTATCTCTATTTTCACATCATCATCTGCACATCTATCACTCCAGTGTTGATGCTAAATTGTAATTATTTCGCCACTATGGCCTATTTATTGTCTTACCTTCCTAATCTTACTACATTTGCACTCACTGTACAAAGATGTTCTATTGTGTTATTGACTGTAAATTTGTTTATCCCATGTGTAACTCTGTGTTGTCGCTTTGCTTTGCTTTGTCTTGGCCAGGTCGCAGTTGTAAATGAGAACTTGTTCTCAACTGGCCTACCTGGTTAAATAAAGGTGAAATAAAACCTACCTGGTTAAATAAAGGTGAAATAAAAAACGTAAAAAATATATTTTGTGAAGTTGTTGTTAGTTTTGGACTTTATGTTAGTTATAAAGGTTATACTGGTTTTTATTTTATTTAACCAGGCAAGTCAGTTAAGAACAAATTCTTATTTACAATGACGGCCTAGGAACAGTGGGTTAACTGTCTTGTTCAGAGGCAGAACGACAGATTGTTTTACCTTGTCAGAGAAATACTGTACCAAACATCGTAGTTAGATGTAAAATTACGCGACTAAGATCTCCTCTGGAAAAACGTCAAAATGAATGAAATGAGTGGCTACGACGTCTCTAAATGGACAAACAGTACTAATGCTGTTTTTTCCTTGTTTTTCAAGCGAAGGTCTTTTAAGGGAGTATACGAGCACACTCGTTTGATTCGCCTAGCCGACGTCGGCTAACCACCAGCCCAACTGAAGCATGCTGACGCCTTAACCCTCTACCCTAACCCCTACTCACCCTCTACCCTAACCCCTACTCACCCTCTACCCTAACCCCTACTCACCCTCTACCCTAACCCCTACTCACCCTCTACCCTAACCCCTACTCACCCTCTACCCTAACCCCTACTCACCCTCTACCCTAACCCCTACTCACCCTCTACCCTAACCCCTACTCACCCTCTACCCTAACCCCTACTCACCCTCTACCCTAAACCCTACTCACCCTAACCCTCTACGCTAACCTTCTACCCTAACCCCTACTCACCCTAACCCTTCCACCCTAACCTTCTACCCTACCCCCTCCACCCTAACCCCTCCAGTACTCACCCTGCTCTGGTGAGCCTCCAACTTCACAGAAGAGCACTTACGCAGGTCACCCGCCATGTCGGCAAAGGTCTGCGGCCGGCTCTGGTTGTCTCTGTCGTGAGCGGCCAGCGTGCGGACCAGCTGCTGAGCGGCCCACTGGCGGTGGCCCGAGGACAGGCGAGATGACAGGCAGCACGCCGCCAGCGCGTTGGCCAGCTCCAGCGGCCCTACAGCAGTGGGATGACAGGAAGGATGGGTGTATAAATGTGACATTAGACCTGCTGGAACAAAACAAAGTGAGGAAGAAGGAATGGAGAGATGAGAGAATCACAATCACAACAGAACACTATGCATGGTACAAACAGTATGGGAGAATGGGGACTATGGTGGCTACTAGCTACATGTCTGGACGGACTGTAATCTATGGTGGCTACTAGCTACATGTCTGGACGTACTGTAATCTATGGTGGCTACTAGCTACGTCTGGACGTACTGTAATCTATGGTGGCTACTAGCTACATGTCTGGACGTACTGTAATCTATGGTGGCTACTAGCTACGTCTGGACGTACTGTAATCTATGGTGGCTACTAGCTACATGTCTGGACGTACTGTAATCTATGGTGGCTACTAGCTACATGTCTGGACGGACTGTAATCTATGGTGGCTACTAGCTACATGTCTGGACGTACTGTAATCTATGGTGGCTACTAGCTACGTCTGGACGTACTGTAATCTATGGTGGCTACTAGCTACATGTCTGGACGGACTGTAATCAATGGTGGCTACTAGCTACATGTCTGGACGGACTGTAATCTATGGTGGCTACTAGCTACATGTCTGGACGGACTGTAATCTATGGTGGCTACTAGCTACATGTCTGGACGGACTGTAATCTATGGTGGCTACTAGCTACATGTCTGGACGGACTGTAATCTATGGTGGCTACTAGCTACATGTCTGGATGTACAGTAATCTATGGTGGCTACTAGCTACATGTCTGGACGTACTGTAATCTATGGTGGCTACTAGCTACATGTCTGGACGGACTGTAATCTATGGTGCTACTAGCTACATGTCTGGACGGACTGTAATCTATGGTGGCTACTAGCTACATGTCTGGACGGACTGTAATCTATGGTGGCTACTAGCTACATGTCTGGACGGACTGTAATCTATGGTGGCTACTAGCTACATGTCTGGACGTACAGTAATCTATGGTGGCTACTAGCTACATGTCTGGACAGACTGTAATCTATGGTGGCTACTAGCTACATGTCTGGACGGACTGTAATCTATGGTGGCTACTAGCTACATGTCTGGACGTACAGTAATCTATTGTGGCTACTAGCTATATGTCTGGACGGACTGCAGACAATCTTAAATATCTACAATCACTGGCCCCTTTAACCGTTTCTTAAATAAAAACATTCTAATGAGCTGGAAAATATCTTTATTCATCCCAAATGCAATTTTACAACAAACCGACATAGTCATTACAAATCTATTGAATATGATGACACACATAATGAAATGTTAATGACAGACAATGTATGACAATAATGCAATGCCTAAAAATCACAGTAGCTGACTCCAGGTCTACGAACCTCTTTTCTCCATGTCAGTCTTGTCATAGTTGGGTCTGAGCCTGGCCCCTTTATCAGCCAGTAGGGCCACAAGGGCCTGGGTGACCACGAAGTTGGGTGATGTCACAAGCTTGTTCTCCTCGGCCACGCCCCTCAGGAAGCTGGGGAGGAACTTCCTCTGGATGGGGTCATCTACCGTGGTCAGGTTCATCCCCGTTGCCGCCGAGATCAGGTTCTAGAGACAGATAGATATACAGGTTCTAGATCAGTCAGAGGAACCCTAACACATGGGGTTGTCTATGGTCGACAGACTAATCTCCGTCAGCACATTTTATTTATTCAGGGTAGCCCAATTGTGCCCTGAGTACAAACAGTTTCTCACAACAACAAGAACCATTTACATTCCAATTAAAACAAGAAGAATAAAAAAAAAAGCACAAGGAACAACCTCAACACCCCGACATCAACACCCCGACATCAACACACCAACCTCAACACACCAACCTCAACACAAGAATCTCAACAAATAAACCAATTCAATCAATTGAAACAACCACAGTCCTCAATGAGTTCATTCAACACCAGAGTCCTAAACTGCCCTAGCAGCACCAGGGAATCAACATGCAATAAATGTTGTAAGTTATTGCAACAATGGGGGCACTTAAAATAAAAGACCAGAGAGAGGGACCTCAAGAGTTAACCAATCCTTCTTTTATACATTAGCAACGAAGTTAGGTAAGATGGACGCTCGTGTAGTTAGGCTTTGCTAATCAAACAGGAATAATGAATAGATCTACGGGACTTTAATGAGGACCAGCCTTTTGATACAGGATGCAGTGGTGAGTATTAGTGGAGAGAGAGTGGAAGTACATTAGTGGTGCAGAAGGAAGGAAGTTAATGGATCAAGAGGTACACTAGCTGTAGTGTACACTAGCTGTAGTGTACACTAGCTGTAGTGTACACTAGCTGTAGTGTACACTAGCTGTAGTGTACACTAGCTGTAGTGTACACAACCAATTGGTCAGTGTTACCTAGTGTTGATTCAGGTGTTAAATTAACTCTGTTAGTCTTAAATTAACACTTATTAGTGTAAAATAACCCCAGTGTTGGTGTTAATAACCAGTGTTAAACCAAAACCACGGCAATTAATATATTTCCCAGCATGCTCTATTGCAGGTTGATTTTTAATAGTTTTTTTCTATATCTATGTTTTTGCATGTACAATGGTTAATGAGATCATCTTATGCTACTCAAATATAAATAACAAAAAAAAAACGAATCCAATCTGTTACTTGGACTTATTGCAGCCGTTACTGAAATGGTTATTCCAGTTTAGATGGTTTAGGTAGTCTCATATCTTAGTCTTCCTAACCCAGCAGTCAATCTGAATGCAGGTTATGGGAGAATAAAAACATCAAAATGTTGGATATCTCCAGTCTGGCTGAATTACAATAGGAATTCCACTTTGCAAACCATCATACTGTGACTTGCAGGCCTGAAAACCAGGAGTTTCAGGCTACTTTATTATGGTAAAACTATGCCCTCAAAATAATGCCTCATTAAATAATTGCTGTATTGTGTTGAAGAATTTGAATGATAACATATACACGTAGGATCTCACTTGGTGAAACCCACAGGACAAAAGAAAAACGTCTGCAACAATCATGTCTTTTTCACTAACAAAGTCATGTATCTACAATTCACTCAAAAGGCGGTCTGGGAAATATGCAAATAAGGCTTTACACTAAGCAGTGTGTTAAGTTAACACTGATGTGGACCCGTATAGGCAGACACTGGACTAGTGTTAAATTGAACACAGCCAGTGTTGATTTAAAACATGAGAATTTGCTGAGTAGCTTCCTAGTGTATAGGTCAAGTTAAGTATTTCATAAGTGTGAATATCCTGTTTTTTTGAAAGTTGTTGAGCGCAGTGGAGAACTTGTAACTTTCTCTTCCTCTTTGATTCTATTATCTTTGTGTGAGTCTGAGTTGTGTCGGCCGTTACCTGTGTGCAGAGCTGGACCAGCAGCTTGGCAGCATTGGGACTGTTGGAGGCCAGACAGCCCACAGCCGTACTGAGATAGGCCAGGCAGGAGATAGGTTTGCTGGCCTTGGTGGCCCCGCGGGGCCGCTCTGAGGCCCCTGATCCAGCTGTAGGGCTGGTGGAGAGGCCGGCTCGCCCTGCTGCGGCCAGACACATCAGCCTGACCAGGGTCCTGATGTCCGTCAGACCCAGGGACTCCAACCCTGCCGCCAGGCTGGAGCTAGAACCACTGAGAGAGAGAGAGAGAGAGAGAGAAGGAATGGGGGAGAGAGAGAGAGAGAGAGAGACTCAGACGATTGATTCACTATGCACAGAAGATCATACTCCTAAACATACAGTCCACCCTTATACACTGACACCAACTAAACACACAGTGACAAATGAGATGGATGGAGAGAGTGAGAGTGACAGAGACAGACGGAGAGAGTGAGAGAGACAGACAGACGGAGAGAGTGAGAGAGAGAACACCTACCTGACAGAGGGCCTGAGCTGCAGCGGTCACATACACTAAGTGTATAAAACATTAAGAGCACCTGCTCTTTCCATGACGCAGACTGACTAGGTGAATCCAGGTGAAACACAGACTGACCAGGTGAATCCAGGTGAAACACAGACTGACCAGGTGAATCCAGGTGAAACACAGACTGACCAGGTGAATGCAGGTGAAACACAGACTGACCAGGTGAATGCAGGTGAAACACAGACTGACCAGGTGAAACACAGACTGACCAGGTGAATCCAGGTGAAACACAGACTGACCAGGTGAATGCAGGTGAAACACAGACTGACCAGGTGAAACACAGACTGACCAGGTGAATCCAGGTGAAACACAGACTGACCAGGTGAATGCAGGTGAAACACAGACTGACCAGGTGAATCCAGGTGAAACACAGACTGACCAGGTGAATGCAGGTGAAACACAGACTGACCAGGTGAATGCAGGTGAAACACAGACTGACCAGGTGAATGCAGGTGAAACACAGACTGACCAGGTGAATCCAGGTGAAACACAGACTGACCAGGTGAATCACAGACTGACCAGGTGAATGCAGGTGAAAGCTATGATCCCTTATTTTATTTTTATTTTATTTTATTTAACCTTTATTTGACTAGGCAAGTCAGTTAAGAACTAGGCATTTGACTAGGCAAGTCAGTTAAGAACAAATTCCTATTTACAATGACGGCCTAGGAACAGTGGGTTAACTGCCTTGTTCAGGGGCAGAACGACATATTTTTTCCTTGTCAGCTCGGGGATTCGATCCAGCAACCTTTCGGTTATGGGCCCAACACTCTAACCACTGGGCTACCTGCCGCCCCAACGCTGCTGGGTTTATTGATGTCACTTCAATCAGTGTAGATGAAGGGGAGGAGACAGGTTAAAGAAGGATTTTTAAGCCTTGAGAAATGGATTGTGGATGTGTGATATTCAGAGGGTGAATGGGCAAGATAAAAGATTTAAGTGCTTTTGAACGGGGCATGGTAGTAGGTGCCAGGGTATGGTAGTAGGTTCCAGGCGCACCGGTTTGAGTGTGTCAAGAACTGCAACGCTGCTGGGTTTTTCACACACAACAGTTTCTTGTGTGTATCAAGAATTGTTCACCACCCAAAGGACATCCACCCAACTTGACCCAACTCTGGGAACCATTGGAGTCAACATGGGCCAGCATCCCTGTGGAACGCTTTCAACACCTTGTAGAGTTCATGCCCCGACGAATTGAGTCTGTTCTGAGGGGAAAAGGGGGGTCAACTCAATATTAGGAAGGTGTTCCTAATGTTTTGTACACTCAGTGTCTATACAGACCAGAGACACCCAGCCTACAGACAGTCCTACACCCAGCCTACAGACAGTCCTACACCCAGCCTACAGACAGTCCTACACCCAGCCTACAGACAGTCCTACACCCAGCCTACAGACAGTCCTACACCCAGCCTATAGACAGTCCTACACCCAGCCTACAGACAGTCCTACACCTAGCCTACAGACAGTCCTACACCCAGCCTACAGACAGTCCTACACCCAGCCTACAGACAGTCCTACACCCAGCCTACAGACAGTCCTACATCCAGCCTACAGACAGTCCTACATCCAGCCTACAGTCCTACACACAGACCCACCTGACAGAGAGTAGAGACAGGGCTCTCATCACCATGGTCCTAGCCAGGAGGACCTGAGCTGCAGAGGTCACTCTCCTCAGAGCCATGACCCTGTCGTGGGGGTTCTGCAGCGCTGCTGCCTGCTCACCCAAAGTCACCCTGCCCGAGGAGCTGTTCTCCACCGTGCCATGGCAGCCTGGGAAAGACACACAGACACACGTGTTGAAGATAACACACAACAATATAGAATACAACTCCACACTTGTCCACTGAACCACCCACATTACAGAGAGGACTCTACACATCTGAACCACCCACATTACAGAGAGGCCCACACAAATCTGAACCACCCACATTACAGAGAGGCCCACACACATCTGAACCACTCACATTACAGAGAGGCCCACACACATCTGAACCACTCACATTACAGAGAGGCCCACACACATCTGAACCACTCACATTACAGAGAGGCCCACACACATCTGAACCACCCACATTACAGAGAGGCCCACACACATCTGAACCACTCACATTACAGAGAGGCCCACACACATCTGAACCACCCACATTACAGAGAGGCCCACACACATCTGAACCACCCACATTACAGAGAGGCCCACACACATCTGAACCACCCACATTACAAAGAGGCCCACACACATCTGAACCACCCACATTACAGAGAGGACCATACACATCTGAACCACCCACATTACAGAGAGGACCATACACATCTGAACCACCCACATTACAGAGAGGACCATACACATCTGAACCACCCACATTACAGAGAGGACCATACACTTCTGAACCACCCACATTACAGAGAGGACCATACACATCTGAACCACCCACATTACAGAGGACCATACACATCTGAACCACCCACATTACAGAGAGGACCATACACATCTGAACCACCCACATTACAGAGAGGACCATACACATCTGAACCACCCACATTACAGAGAGGACCATACACATCTGAACCACCCACATTACAGAGGACCATACACTTCACTACTTTACCAAAACCCACTATTGTTGCAAAATGGACATTCTGGTTAAATAACTTAAAACTCAAACTAATTTCAAACATAAACACAGACGTTTATTAAAATCCAGTACTGTCCCTCTCTCTCTGTTTGTGTGTGCCTGTGTGTGTCTCAGCTCCTCACCTATCTGAAGCAGAGTCTCCTCCATGCTGTTGGTGGCGGTCACCATGGCTACGGACGCCCCCAGGGGATCACTGTCAGGGAACTGGACGGCCTCTGGGACCCGGCGCTCACCCAGACCCAACGGCCCCGCCAGCAGCTCAAACTCCTCCTCCCCAGTCAACATCTCATCCTCATCAACACCCAGCATGTCCCAGTCCTCTGTGTGTGTGTGTGTGTGTGTGGGGGAAATAACAGTCATACTATCAGCCACAGGGTTACAGAGAATAACACAGTCATACTATCAGCCACAGGGTTACAGAGAATAACACAATCATACTATCAGCCACAGGGTTACAGAGAATAACACAGTCATACTATCAGCCACAGGGTTATAGAGAATAACACAGTCATACTATCAGCCATATAGTTACAGAGAATAACACAGTCATACTATCAGCCATATAGTTACAGAGAATAACACAGTCATACTATCAGCCATATAGTTACAGAGAATAACACAGGCATACTATCAGCCATATAGTTACAGAGAATAACACAGTCATACTATCAGCCATATAGTTACAGAGAATAACACAATCATACTATCAGCCACAGGGTTACAGACAATAACACAGTCATACTATCAGCCACAGGGTTACAGACAATAACACAGTCATACTATCAGCCACAGGGTTATAGAGAATAACACAGTCATACTATCAGCCATATAGTTACAGAGAATAACACAGTCATACTATCAGCCACAGGGTTACAGACAATAACACAGTCATACTATCAGCCACAGGGTTATAGAGAATAACACAGTCATACTATCAGCCATATTGTTACAGAGAATAACAGTCATACTATCAGCCATATAGCTACAGAGAATAACACAGTCATACTATCAGCCACAGGGTTACAGACAATAACACAATCATACTATCAGCCATATAGTTACAGAGAATAACACAGTCATACTATCAGCCAGAGGGTTACAGACAATAACACAGTCATACTATCAGCCATATAGTTACAGAGAATAACACAGTCATACTATCAGCCATATAGTTACAGAGAATAACACAATCATACTATCAGCCACAGGGTTACAGACAATAACACAGTCATACTATCAGCCACAGGGTTACAGACAATAACACAGTCATACTATCAGCCACAGGGTTATAGAGAATAACACAGTCATACGATCAGCCATATAGTTACAGAGAATAACACAGTCATACTATCAGCCATATAGTTAGAGAATAACACAGTCATACTATCAGCCATATAGTTACAGAGAATAACATTCTAACTATCAGCCACAGGGTTATATAAAATAACAGTCATACTATCAGCCATATAGTTATAGAGAATAACACAGTCATACTATCAGCCATATAGCTATAGAGAATAACACAGTCATACTATCAGCCATATAGTTATAGAGAATAACACAGTCATACTATCAGCCATATAGTTACAGAGAATAACACAGTCATACTATCAGCCACAGGGTTACAGACAATAACACAGTCATACTATCAGCCACAGGGTTACAGACAATAACACAGTCATACTATCAGCCATATAGTTACAGAGAATAACACAGTCATACTATCAGCCATATAGTTACAGAGAATAACACAGTCATACTATCAGCCATATAGTTATAGAGAATAACACAGTCATACTATCAGCCATATAGTTACAGAGAATAACACAGTCATACTATCAGCCACAGGGTTACAGACAATAACACAGTCATACTATCAGCCACAGGGTTACAGACAATAACACAGTCATACTATCAGCCATATAGTTATAGAGAATAACACAGTCATACTATCAGCCATATAGTTATAGAGAATAACACAGTCATACTATCAGCCATATAGTTACAGAGAATAACACAATCATACTATCAGCCACAGGGTTACAGACAATAACACAGTCATACTATCAGCCACAGGGTTACAGACAATAACACAGTCATACTATCAGCCACAGGGTTATAGAGAATAACACAGTCATACTATCAGCCATATAGTTACAGAGAATAACACAGTCATACTATCAGCCATATTGTTACAGAGAATAACAGTCATACTATCAGCCATATAGCTACAGAGAATAACACAGTCATACTATCAGCCACAGGGTTACAGACAATAACACAATCATACTATCAGCCATATAGTTACAGAGAATAACACAGTCATACTATCAGCCACAGGGTTACAGACAATAACACAGTCATACTATCAGCCATATAGTTACAGAGAATAACACAGTCATACTATCAGCCATATAGTTACAGAGAATAACACAATCATACTATCAGCCACAGGGTTACAGACAATAACACAGTCATACTATCAGCCACAGGGTTACAGACAATAACACAGTCATACTATCAGCCACAGGGTTATAGAGAATAACACAGTCATACGATCAGCCATATAGTTACAGAGAATAACACAGTCATACTATCAGCCATATAGTTAGAGAATAACACAGTCATACTATCAGCCATATAGTTACAGAGAATAACAGTCTAACTATCAGCCACAGGGTTATATAAAATAACAGTCATACTATCAGCCATATAGTTATAGAGAATAACACAGTCATACTATCAGCCATATAGCTATAGAGAATAACACAGTCATACTATCAGCCATATAGTTATAGAGAATAACACAGTCATACTATCAGCCATATAGTTACAGAGAATAACACAGTCATACTATCAGCCACAGGGTTACAGACAATAACACAGTCATACTATCAGCCACAGGGTTACAGACAATAACACAGTCATACTATCAGCCATATAGTTACAGAGAATAACACAGTCATACTATCAGCCATATAGTTACAGAGAATAACACAGTCATACTATCAGCCATATAGTTATAGAGAATAACACAGTCATACTATCAGCCATATAGTTATAGAGAATAACACAGTCATACTATCAACCATATAGTTATAGAGAATAACACAGTCATACTATCAGCCACAGGGTTACAGAGAATAACACAGTCATACTATCAGCCACAGGGTTACAGAGAATAACACAGTCATACTATCAGCCACAGGGTTACAGAGAATAACACAGTCATACTATCAGCCACAGGGTTACAGACAATAACAGTCATACTATCAGCCACAGGGTTACAGAGAATAACACAGTCATACTATCAGCCACAGGGTTACAGAGAATAACAGTCATACTATCAGCCACAGGGTTACAGAGAATAACACAGTCATACGATCAGCCATATAGTTACAGAGAATAACACAGTCATACTATCAGCCACAGGGTTACAGAGAATAACACAGTCATACTATCAGCCACAGGGTTACAGAGAATAACACAGTCATACTATCAGCCACAGGGTTACAGAGAATAACACAGTCATACTATCAGCCACAGGGTTACAGAGAATAACACAGTCATACTATCAGCCACAGGGTTACAGAGAATAACACAGTCATACTATCAGCCACAGGGTTACAGAGAATAACACAGTCATACTATCAGCCACAGGGTTACAGAGAATAACACAGTCATACTATCAGCCACAGGGTTACAGAGAATAACAGTCATACTATCAGCCACAGGGTTACAGAGAATAACAGTCATACTATCAGCCATATAGTTAGAGAATAACACAGTCATACTATCAGCCACAGGGTTACAGAGAATAACAGTCATACTATCAGCCACAGGGTTACAGAGAATAACAGTCATACTATCAGCCATATAGTTAGAGAATAACACAGTCATACTATCAGCCACAGGGTTACAGAGAATAACACAGTCATACTATCAGCCATGTAGTCAATCATCCTCTTTAATCATAGACAGTACCTTCATAGACACTGTCCTGCTTGCCCAAGAGGTCCGGAGCCTGTCCCTTATATCTGAACATGGACCACAGCATGTCAGTGATCACAACGTCATCTTGTCACTGTGATACAGTGTGTATAGAATCTTAGTTGTAGTTATACATGTCATCATCAGTATTAAAACCTAATGTTTAATGGCGTGTCACCTTCGTTCTGCCACTGACCTCTCCATCACGGGGACTGTGGTTTTACTCTTAACCGCCAGGTGTTTGTCCCGGCAGCTACCACAGAGGAGGTAGTACGGGTTGCCGCTGCCGCACTCCCCCCCAAACCACCCGTCTACGTAGGACCCGTTGCTCCGGTAGCCCTGACGGTTGGCACTGCGTCCGCAGCCAGGGTGGGTCTTCTTCATGTGCTGGTTGAAGTTGGCAACGCTGGCCTCACACAACTCACACACTACCACCTCGTCTCGTTCCTCTGTCTCACACACATGCTGCCAGGGGACACGCAGAGACAGGGAGGGGACACAGACACACACAGAGACAGGGAGGGGAGGGAGGGGACACAGAGCCACAGAAACAGGGAGGGGACACAGCGCCACAGAGACAGGGAGGGAGGGGACACAGAGACAGGGAGGGACACAGAGACAGAGAGGGAGGAGACACAGAGCACAGAAACAGGGAGGGGACACAGCGCCACAGAGACAGGGAGGGAGGGGACACAGAGACAGGGAGGGACACAGAGACAGAGAGGGAGGGGACACAGAGAGGCAGGGACACAGAGACAGGGAGGGACACAGATACAGGGAGGGGACACAGAGACAGGGAGGGAGGGGACACAGAGACAGGGAGGGAGGGGACACACGTACACACAAACACAAAGCAATTGAGACTTCCAGAGACAGTATGACAGCTGTATATACAATATGATACCATAGCAAAGAGATGATTAGCCATGAATCAACCAGAAGCAACGAGACTTGATGAATTAACCAGAAGCAACGAGACTTGATGAATTAACCAGAAGCAACGAGACTTGATGAATTAACCAGAAGCAACGAGACTTGATGAATTAACCAGAAGCAACGAGACTTGATGAATTAACCAGAAGCAACGAGACTTGATGAATTAACCAGAAGCAACGAGACTTGATGAATTAACCAGAAGCAACGAGACTTGATGATGATCAATGCCACCCACTGTAATCACCCTTAGCATGTTAGCATTCCATCTGGTTTACTACCAAACCCCATTGACATCCCATCCACTGCATGCTAGTTAGGCTAACGACAGAAATCACTGCCATGGGCAGTCAGTGGGAGAGCATGATGCAATGTGTGTGAGTGAGTGAGTGAGTGAGTGAGTGAGTGAGTGAGTGAGTGAGTGAGTGAGTGAGTGAGTGAGTGAGTGAGTGAGTGAGTGAGTGAGTGAGTGAGTGAGTGAGTGAGTGAGTGAGTGAGTGAGTGAGTGAGTGAGTGAGTGAGTGAGTGAGTGAGTGAGTGAGTGAGAGAGAGAGAGAGAGAGAGAGAGAGATAATGTGAGCATGTGTGTGCGTGCGTGCGTGCGCGCGCGTGCGTGTGTGCGCGTGTGCGTGTGTGTGTAAGCCTCAACCTCTCTAAGCAGATGGTTAGCATCTACAGCACTAAGTGAATGAGTGCGTGAATGAAAGTTAGTTTGTTAGAGTCAAAATCCTGACTTCCACTTAGTCTCCCACTAAGCCAGATGTTTAGTGAAGTGGAAGTCAGGATGAAGCCTTTAGTTAAGGAGAGGAAAGAAGCAGCCCCCCACTGCACTCACACACACCCATGTTGGCCAGTCCAGTACCTCTGGGATCCACATGCCCAGGATGTCAGTGTCACTGGCCAGGTCCTGACCAAACATGGCCTCCATGGTCTCCTCGTCCAGATCCAGCTCCAGTTCCTCATCTAGGTTAAAGTCATACAGCGCTCCAGTGTCCTGCTGTAGGGCACTGCCCTCCCTACGAGACTGGCTACGATGGGCCTGCACCGAGCGGTACAGACCAGCTAGAGGAGAGGAGAGGAGAAGTTAGAATAGTATAGATGGTTAGTGACACAGAGCTCCAGGGTCCTGCTGTAGGGCTGAACCCTCTCTATGAGACTGGCTACCAGGACCTGCACCGGGCGGTACAGACCAGCTACCATATTATCACCATACTGAGGTGCCGATTCAATACAGTGATTTTATTACGATTTGATATTCCAGAAATATTGCTCACCATATATCTACTGCAGTGAGACGAGAGAGACAGTCATGGAAATAAACGTTTTTTTTGGTGCAGGTACAGCCAACTTACGCAAAAATTATATTGCGATATTGTCAAAACGATACAATATGATATATAGTCAAAAATAATATACCGATATGGAACTGTATCTATTTTTCCCCATCACTAGCCTGCACCGGGTGGTACAGCCCAGCTAACAGAAGAGGACAGACACTAAATACCAGCCTACCAGCACCACCAAATGGTTTACTAGGAACTTCAGGAAATCTAATTACATTGAATTTGTTACATGCTCCGAATACAACAGGTGTAGACCTTACAGTGAAATGATTACTGACAAGCCCTTAACCAACAATACAACAGGTGTAGACCTTACAGTGAAATGCTTACTAACAAGCCCTTAACCAACAATACAACAGGTGTAGACCTTACAGTGAAATACTTACTAACAAGCCCTAACCAACAATACAACAGGTGTAGACCTTACAGTGAAATGCTTACTAACAAGCCCTTAACCAACAATACAACAGGTGTAGACCTTACAGTGAAATGCTAACTAACAAGCCCTTAACCAACAATACAACAGGTGTAGACCTTACAGTGAAATGCTGACTAACAAGCCCTTAACCAACAATACAACAGGTGAAGACCTTACAGTGAAATGTTACAAGCCCTTAACCAACAATACAACAGGTGTAGACCTTACAGTGAAATGCTTACTAACAAGCCCTTAACCAGCAATACAACAGGTGTAGACCTTACAGTGAAATGCTTACTAACAAGCCCTTAACCAGCAATACAACAGGTGTAGACCTTACAGTGAAATGCTTACTAACAAGCCCTTAACCAACAATACAACAGGTGTAGACCTTACAGTGAAATGCTTACTAACAAGCCCTTAACCAACAATACAACAGGTGTAGACCTTACAGTGAAATGCTTACTAACAAGCCCTTAACCAACAATACAACAGGTGTAGACCTTACAGTGAAATACTTACTTACAAGCCCTTAACCAACAATACAACAGGTGAAGACCTTACAGTGAAATGCTTACTAACAAGCCATAAGGGTGCTTATGTGGGTAAACATACTCTCCAAAACATTAAATAAACAAAGTGATACTGGTAAGAGCAGTCTTGGAAAAAAAGGGAAATTATGGAGGAAAGAAGGGAGAGGGAGAGAGAGAAGACAGAGGGAGAGTCTCACCAGCACGGGCCAGCAGGGTCCTAGCAGCCAGGTCAAAGCGGTGTTTCCTGCTGACAGCAGAGTGACCTCTGGGTGCTGGACCACCGGAGGCTGAGGCACTGTCCTGGTCCAGACCCTCTGCACTGCAGGGACACACAAACACAGCACTCACAGAGTCAGTAAACACGGGGAAACGTCCAGCTGTTTTACCCAGCACTCATAGTCAGTCACATGGAAACTGACAACAAGGACAACACAGCCCTCATACAATCAGAAAAATAAAAAACAGATGATCTAATATTGGTTTCAATGATAAATAGTAGTTCAATAGCAATAGCAAACAGAATAGACGGCATCCTGACTCTTTCTGGCTGCAGCAGGAAGTATTAAAGACAGCATCCTGACTCTTTCTGGCTGCAGCAGGAAGTATTAAAGACAGCATCCTGACTCTTTCTGGCTGCAGCAGGAAGTATTAAAGACAGCATCCTGACTCTTTCTGGCTGCAGCAGTAAGTATTAAAGACAGCATCCTGACTCTTTCTGCGCTGCAGCAGGAAGTATTAAAGACAGCATCCTGACTCTTTCTGCGCTGCAGCAGGAAGTATTAAAGACAGCATCCTGACTCTTTCTGGCTGCAGCAGGAAGTATTAAAGACAGCATCCTGACTCTTTCTGCGCTGCAGCAGGAAGTATTAAAGACAGCATCCTGACTCTTTCTGCGCTGTAGCAGGAAGTATTAAAGACAGCATCCTGACTCTTTCTGCGCTGCAGCAGGAAGTATTAAAGACAGCATCCTGACTCTTTCTGCGCTGCAGCAGGAAGTATTAAAGACAGCATCCTGACTCTTTCTGCGCTGCAGCAGGAAGTATTAAAGACAGCATCCTGACTCTTTCTGCGCTGCAGCAGGAAGTATTAAAGACAGCATCCTGACTCTTTCTGCGCTGCAGCAGGAAGTTTTAAAGACAGCATCCTGACTCTTTCTGCGCTGCAGCAGGAAGTATTAAAGACAGCATCCTGACTCTTTCTGCGCTGCAGCAGGAAGTACTGTAAGTGCATGTTGAATACCTCATCTACAGCAGTTTTATCCAAGTGTTACTATACACACTATAGGTAATAGAAGGCTTTAGACAGTCATATCTGACCCTGAGGGGCTGTACTCTAGAACAGGTTCAGTTACTGTAGACTGTACCTCTCACTGAAGCCCTCCTCCATGTCTGCAGCGTCAGCGTTTGGGATATCTCCAGGGGAGGGTAGGTAGCTCCTCTCCAGACTCTTACCCCCTCCTGAGGCTGTGGCCCCTGGGCAGGAGGAGCTGTCTGAGCCCCCTCCTCCAGAGTGGCTCTCTTCCTCCTCTGTCCCGGGGTGTTCTATCATCCACATGGCCAGCACTGTGATGTTCTGGGCATCAGCCTCGCCGCGAGTACCTGGGGGGGGGGGGGGGGGGTTTGTTAGATAGGAACTACTGACATACTTAGATCACTGTGATATAAATGTGCTGCAGGTAGCCACGAGGTTAAAGCGTTGGGCCAGTAACTGAAAGGTTGCTGGTTTGAATTCCTGAGCCGAAAAGGTGAAAATAAATCTGTGCTGTGCCCTTGAGCAAGGCAGTTAACCCCAATCTCTCCATGGGCGCTGGACAATGGTGACCCTGGCTGTGACCCCACTCTCTGCGGGTGTCTCAGGGTGAGTTGGGATATGCAACACATTACCATTACACACTTGTATTGATGAACACTTGAACAAGTGTGTATTAGAACAAATATGTAGTAAGCATCCCCAAGATTATTTTGAACAGTATAGGTTCCTTCACTGTCCCAATCCCCATCCCGGGCTCGAACCAGTCTGCCAACAAACACACGTGACGTCCTCCTTGTTTGTAACCTTTATTTTAACAGGGAAGAAACCGTACTAACCAATTCAGCTATAAAAAAGGAACAAATTGGATCGCTCCATCTGTAACAGATTTAAGATAACTGTGGAGTGAACTTACGACACATTCTTAACTCTGTTACATTGGCTGGGAGAGAGATGGTCCATTAGAAGTGGTTGTATTCTGAATGGCCATTGGCTGGGAGAGAGATGGTCCATTAGAAGTGGTTGTATCCTGAATGGCCATTGGCTGGGAGAGAGATGGTCCATTAGAAGTGGTTGTATCCTGAATGGCCATTGGCTGGGAGAGAGAGGTCCATTAGAAGTGGTTGTATTCTGAATGGCCATTGGCTGGGAGAGAGAGGTCCATTAGAAGTGGTTGTATCCTGAATGGCCATTGGCTGGGAGAGAGAGGTCCATTAGAAGTGGTTGTATTCTGAATGGCCATTGGCTGGGAGAGAGAGATCCATTAGAAGTGGTTGTATTCTGAATGGCCATTGGCTGGGAGAGAGAGATCCATTAGAAGTGGTTGTATCCTGAATGGCCATTGGCTGGGAGAGAGAGATCCATTAGAAGTGGTTGTATTCTGAATGGCCACTAGATAAAGTAGGAGGCTCACATGCAAACAAGCTGGACATTCTGAACTGATGGCTGACTCAATGTTTGCTGCTAACAGTAACCATACTTTTCTCGCTCATATTCAGCGATAAAACATGTGACACACTACATGGCTAAAAGTATGTGGACAGCTGCTCATCGACTATCTCATTGCAAAATCATGGGCATTAATATGGAGTTGGTCCCCCCTTTGCTGCTATAACAGCCTCCACTCTTCTGGGAAGGATTTCCACTAGATGTTGGAACGTTGCTGCAGGGACTTGCTTCCCTTCAGCCACATGAGCATTAGTGAGGTCGGGCACTGATGTTGGACGATTAGGCCTGGCTCGCAGTTGGCGTTCCAATTCATCCCTAAGGTGGGGTTGAGGTTAGGGCTCTGTGCAGGCCAGCAAAGTTCTTCCACACCGATCTCGACAAACCATTTCTGTACGGACCTTGCTTTGTGCACCGGGGCATTGTCATGCTGAAACAGGAACTTTGTTACCACAAAGTTGAGAGCACAGAATCGTCTAGGTTGTTGTATGCTGTAGCGTTAAGATTTCCCTTCATTGGAACTAAGGGGCCTAGCCCGAACCATGAAAAACAGCCCCAGACCATTATACCTCCTCCACCAAACTTTACAGTTGGGCAGGTAGCGTTCTCCTGGCATCCACCAAACCCAGATTCGTCTGTCGGATTGCCAGACAGTGAAGCATGATTCATCACTCAAGAGAACGAGTTTTCAATGCTCCAGAGTCCAGTGGCGGCGTTCCAGCCGACACTTGGCATTGCGCAATGTGATCTTAGGCTTGTGTGTGGCTGCTCGGCCATGGAAACCCATTTCATGAAGCTCCTGACGAACATTTCTTGTGCTGTTGTTGCTTCCAGAGGCAGTTTGGAACTCGGTAGTGAGTGCTGCAAACGAGGACAGACGATTTGTACGCACTACGCGCTTCAGCACTCGACGGTCCCGTTCTGTGAGCTTGTGTGTTCTACCACTTCCTGGCTGAGCAGTTGTTAATCCTAGATGTTTCCACTTCACAATAACAGCACTTCCAGTTGACCGGGCAGCTCTAGCAGACTTGTTGGAAAGGTGGCATCCTATGACAGTGCCACATTAAAAGTCACTGAGCTCTTCAATAAGGCCATTCTACTGCTGATGTTTGTCTACGGAGATTGCATGGCTGTGTGCTCGATTTTATACACCTGTCAGCAACGGGTGAGGCTGAAATGGCCAAATCCACTGATTTGAAGGTTGTGTCCACATACTATTGTATAGTGTAGGTGCTTGACGAAAATGTTTAACTATTTTTGTTGAGGAAATTAACACTGATATGGATCTAGGCACAATAGATCAACTATAGAAGGTAGTGTATTGTATTAAGGTAGTGTATAGTGAAGTCTGTACCTGTCCCTGTAGCCTCCAGAGCCTTGGTATAAGGTAGTGTATAGTGAAGTCTGTACCTGTAGCCTGCAGAGCCTTGGTATAAGGTAGTGTATAGTGAAGTCTGTACCTGTAGCCTGCAGAGCCTTGGTATAAGGTAGTGTATAGTGAAGTCTGTACCTGTCCCTGTAGCCTCCAGAGCCTTGGTATAAGGTAGTGTATAGTGAAGTCTGTACCTGTCCCTGTAGCCTCCAGAGCCTTGGTATAAGGTAGTGTATAGTGAAGTCTGTACCTGTAGCCTGCAGAGCCTTGGTATAAGGTAGTGTATAGTGAAGTCTGTACCTGTAGCCTGCAGAGCCTTGGTATAAGGTAGTGTATAGTGAAGTCTGTACCTGTCCCTGTAGCCTCCAGAGCCTTGGTATAAGGTAGTGTATAGTGAAGTCTGTACCTGTCCCTGTAGCCTCCAGAGCCTTGGTATAAGGTAGTGTATAGTGAAGTCTGTACCTGTAGCCTGCAGAGCCTTGGTATAAGGTAGTGTATAGTGAAGTCTGTACCTGTCCCTGTAGCCTCCAGAGCCTTGGTATAAGGTAGTGTATAGTGAAGTCTGTACCTGTCCCTGTAGCCTCCAGAGCCTTGGTATAAGGTAGTGTATAGTGAAGTCTGTACCTGTAGCCTGCAGAGCCTTGGTATAAGGTAGTGTATAGTGAAGTCTGTACCTGTAGCCTGCAGAGCCTTGGTATAAGGTAGTGTATAGTGAAGTCTGTACCTGTAGCCTGCAGAGCCTTGGTATAGTGTATAGTGTGTATAGTGAAGTCTGTACCTGTAGCCTGCAGAGCCTTGGTATAGTGTATAGTGTGTATAGTGAAGTCTGTACCTGTCCCTGTAGCCTCCAGAGCCTTGGTATAAGGTAGTGTATAGTGAAGTCTGTACCTGTCCCTGTAGCCTCCAGAGCCTTGGTATAAGGTAGTGTATAGTGAAGTCTGTACCTGTCCCTGTAGCCTCCAGAGCCTTGGTATAACGTAGTGTATAGTGAAGTCTGTACCTGTCCCTGTAGCCTCCAGAGCCTTGGTATAACGTAGTGTATAGTGAAGTCTGTACCTGTCCCTGTAGCCTCCAGAGCCTTGGTATAACGTAGTGTATAGTGAAGTCTGTACCTGTCCCTGTAGCCTCCAGAGCCTTGGTATAAGGTAGTGTATAGTGAAGTCTGTACCTGTCCCTGTAGCCTCCAGAGCCTTGGTATAACGTGGTGTATAGTGAAGTCTGTACCTGTCCCTGTAGCCTGCAGAGCCTTGGTATAAGGTAGTGTATAGTGAAGTCTGTACCTGTCCCTGTAGCCTCCAGAGCCTTGGTATAACGTAGTGTATAGTGAAGTCTGTACCTGTCCCTGTAGCCTCCAGAGCCTTGGTATAACGTAGTGTATAGTGAAGTCTGTCCCTGTAGCCTCCAGAGCCTTGGTATAAGGTAGTGTATAGTGAAGTCTGTACCTGTCCCTGTAGCCTCCAGAGCCTTGGTATAAGGTAGTGTATAGTGAAGTCTGTACCTGTCCCTGTAGCCTCCAGAGCCTTGGTATAACGTAGTGTATAGTGAAGTCTGTACCTGTCCCTGTAGCCTCCAGAGCCTTGGTATAACATAGTGTATAGTGAAGTCTGTACCTGTCCCTGTAGCCTCCAGAGCCTTGGTATAAGGTAGTGTATAGTGAAGTCTGTACCTGTCCCTGTAGCCTCCAGAGCCTTGGTATAAGGTAGTGTATAGTGAAGTCTGTACCTGTCCCTGTAGCCTCCAGAGCCTTGGTATAACGTAGTGTATAGTGAAGTCTGTACCTGTCCCTGTAGCCTCCAGAGCCTTGGTATAAGGTAGTGTATAGTGAAGTCTGTACCTGTCCCTGTAGCCTCCAGAGCCTTGGTATAAGGTAGTGTATAGTGAAGTCTGTACCTGTCCCTGTAGCCTCCAGAGCCTTGGTATAACGTAGTGTATAGTGAAGTCTGTACCTGTCCCTGTAGCCTCCAGAGCCTTGGTATAACGTAGTGTATAGTGAAGTCTGTACCTGTCCCTGTAGCCTGCAGAGCCTTGGTATAAGGTAGTGTATAGTGAAGTCTGTACCTGTCCCTGTAGCCTCCAGAGCCTTGGTATAACGTAGTGTATAGTGAAGTCTGTACCTGTCCCTGTAGCCTCCAGAGCCTTGGTATAACGTAGTGTATAGTGAAGTCTGTCCCTGTAGCCTCCAGAGCCTTGGTATAAGGTAGTGTATAGTGAAGTCTGTACCTGTCCCTGTAGCCTCCAGAGCCTTGGTATAAGGTAGTGTATAGTGAAGTCTGTCCCTGTAGCCTCCAGAGCCTTGGTATAAGGTAGTGTATAGTGAAGTCTGTACCTGTCCCTGTAGCCTCCAGAGCCTTGGTATAACGTAGTGTATAGTGAAGTCTGTACCTGTCCCTGTAGCCTCCAGAGCCTTGGTATAAGGTAGTGTATAGTGAAGTCTGTACCTGTCCCTGTAGCCTCCAGAGCCTTGGTATAAGGTAGTGTATAGTGAAGTCTGTACCTGTCCCTGTAGCCTCCAGAGCCTTGGTATAACGTAGTGTATAGTGAAGTCTGTACCTGTCCCTGTAGCCTCCAGAGCCTTGGTATAAGGTAGTGTATAGTGAAGTCTGTCCCTGTAGCCTCCAGAGCCTTGGTATAAGGTAGTGTATAGTGAAGTCTGTACCTGTCCCTGTAGCCTCCAGAGCCTTGGTATAAGGTAGTGTATAGCGAAGTCTGTCCCTGTAGCCTCCAGAGCCTTGGTATAAGGTAGTGTATAGTGAAGTCTGTACCTGTCCCTGTAGCCTCCAGAGCCTTGGTATAACGTAGTGTATAGTGAAGTCTGTACCTGTCCCTGTAGCCTCCAGAGCCTTGGTATAAGGTAGTGTATAGTGAAGTCTGTACCTGTCCCTGTAGCCTCCAGAGCCTTGGTATAAGGTAGTGTATAGTGAGGTCTGTACCTGTCCCTGTAGCCTCCAGAGCCTTGGTATAACGTAGTGTATAGTGAAGTCTGTACCTGTCCCTGTAGCCTCCAGAGCCTTGGTATAAGGTAGTGTATAGTGAAGTCTGTACCTGTCCCTGTAGCCTCCAGAGCCTTGGTATAAGGTAGTGTATAGTGAAGTCTGTACCTGTCCCTGTAGCCTGCAGAGCCTTGGTATAAGGTAGTGTATAGTGAAGTCTGTACCTGTCCCTGTAGCCTGCAGAGCCTTGGTATAAGGTAGTGTATAGTGAAGTCTGTACCTGTCCCTGTAGCCTGCAGAGCCTTGGTATAAGGTAGTGTATAGTGAAGTCTGTACCTGTCCCTGTAGCCTCCAGAGCCTTGGTATAAGGTAGTGTATAGTGAAGTCTGTACCTGTCCCTGTAGCCTCCAGAGCCTTGGTATAAGGTAGTGTATAGTGAAGTCTGTACCTGTCCCTGTAGCCTCCAGAGCCTTGGTATAAGGTAGTGTATAGTGAAGTCTGTACCTGTCCCTGTAGCCTCCAGAGCCTTGGTATAAGGTAGTGTATAGTGAAGTCCGTACCTGTCCCTGTAGCCTCCAGAGCCTTGGTATAAGGTAGTGTATAGTGAAGTCCGTACCTGTCCCTGTAGCCTCCAGAGCCTTGGTATAAGGTAGTGTATAGTGAAGTCTGTACCTGTCCCTGTAGCCTCCAGAGCCTTGGTATAACGTAGTGTATAGTGAAGTCTGTACCTGTCCCTGTAGCCTGCAGAGCCTTGGTATAAGGTAGTGTATAGTGAAGTCTGTACCTGTCCCTGTAGCCTCCAGAGCCTTGGTATAAGGTAGTGTATAGTGAAGTCTGTACCTGTCCCTGTAGCCTCCAGAGCCTTGGTATAAGGTAGTGTATAGTGAAGTCTGTACCTGTCCCTGTAGCCTCCAGAGCCTTGGTATAAGGTAGTGTATAGTGAAGTCTGTACCTGTCCCTGTAGCCTCCAGAGCCTTGGTATAAGGTAGTGTATAGTGAAGTCTGTACCTGTAGCCTGCAGAGCCTTGGTATAAGGTAGTGTATAGTGAAGTCTGTACCTGTAGCCTGCAGAGCCTTGGTATAAGGTAGTGTATAGTGAAGTCTGTACCTGTCCCTGTAGCCTCCAGAGCCTTGGTATAAGGTAGTGTATAGTGAAGTCTGTCCCTGTAGCCTCCAGAGCCTTGGTATAAGGTAGTCTATAGTGAAGTCTGTACCTGTCCCTGTAGCCTCCAGAGCCTTGGTATAAGGTAGTGTATAGTGAAGTCTGTACCTGTCCCTGTAGCCTCCAGAGCCTTGGTATAAGGTAGTGTATAGTGAAGTCTGTACCTGTCCCTGTAGCCTCCAGAGCCTTGGTATAAGGTAGTGTATAGTGAAGTCTGTACCTGTCCCTGTAGCCTCCAGAGCCTTGGTGTAAGGTAGTGTATAGTGAAGTCTGTACCTGTCCCTGTAGCCTGCAGAGCCTTGGTATAAGGTAGTGTATAGTGAAGTCTGTACCTGTCCCTGTAGCCTGCAGAGCCTTGGTATAAGGTAGTGTATAGTGAAGTCTGTACCTGTCCCTGTACCTCCAGAGCCTTGGTATAAGGTAGTGTATAGTGAAGTCTGTACCTGTCCCTGTAGCCTCCAGAGCCTTGGTATAAGGTAGTGTATAGTGAAGTCTGTACCTGTCCCTGTAGCCTCCAGAGCCTTGGAATAAGGTAGTGTATAGTGAAGTCTGTACCTGTCCCTGTAGCCTCCAGAGCCTTGGTATAAGGTAGTGTATAGTGAAGTCTGTACCTGTCCCTGTAGCCTCCAGAGCCTTGGTATAAGGTAGTGTATAGTGAAGTCTGTACCTGTCCCTGTAGCCTCCAGAGCCTTGGTATAAGGTAGTGTATAGTGAAGTCTGTACCTGTAGCCTGCAGAGCCTTGGTATAAGGTAGTGTATAGTGAAGTCTGTACCTGTAGCCTGCAGAGCCTTGGTATAAGGTAGTGTATAGTGAAGTCTGTACATGTAGCCTGCAGAGCCTTGGTATAAGGTAGTGTATAGTGAAGTCTGTACCTGTCCCTGTAGCCTCCAGAGCCTTGGTATAACGTAGTGTATAGTGAAGTCTGTACCTGTCCCTGTAGCCTCCAGAGCCTTGGTATAACGTAGTGTATAGTGAAGTCTGTACCTGTCCCTGTAGCCTCCAGAGCCTTGGTATAAGGTAGTGTATAGTGAAGTCTGTACCTGTACCTGTAGCCTGCAGAGCCTTGGTATAAGGTAGTGTATAGTGAAGTCTGTACCTGTCCCTGTAGCCTCCAGAGCCTTGGTATAAGGTAGTGTATAGTGAAGTCTGTACCTGTCCCTGTAGCCTCCAGAGCCTTGGTATAAGGTAGTGTATAGTGAAGTCTGTACCTGTCCCTGTAGCCTCCAGAGCCTTGGTATAAGGTAGTGTATAGTGAAGTCTGTACCTGTACCTGTAGCCTGCAGAGCCTTGGTATAAGGTAGTGTATAGTGAAGTCTGTACCTGTCCCTGTAGCCTCCAGAGCCTTGGTATAAGGTAGTGTATAGTGATGTCTGTACCTGTCCCTGTAGCCTCCAGAGCCTTGGTATAAGGTAGTGTATAGTGAAGTCTGTACCTGTCCCTGTAGCCTCCAGAGCCTTGGTATAAGGTAGTGTATAGTGAAGTCTGTACCTGTCCCTGTAGCCTGCAGAGCCTTGGTATAAGGTAGTGTATAGTGAAGTCTGTACCTGTCCCTGTAGCCTCCAGAGCCTTGGTATAAGGTAGTGTATAGTGAAGTCTGTACCTGTCCCTGTAGCCTCCAGAGCCTTGGTATAAGGTAGTGTATAGTGAAGTCTGTACCTGTCCCTGTAGCCTCCAGAGCCTTGGTATAAGGTAGTGTATAGTGAAGTCTGTACCTGTCCCTGTAGCCTCCAGAGCCTTGGTATAAGGTAGTGTATAGTGAAGTCTGTACCTGTCCCTGTAGCCTCCAGAGCCTTGGTATAAGGTAGTGTATAGTGAAGTCTGTACCTGTCCCTGTAGCCTCCAGAGCCTTGGTATAACGTAGTGTATAGTGAAGTCTGTACCTGTCCCTGTAGCCTCCAGAGCCTTGGTATAAGGTAGTGTATAGTGAAGTCTGTACCTGTCCCTGTAGCCTCCAGAGCCTTGGTATAAGGTAGTGTATAGTGAAGTCTGTACCTGTCCCTGTAGCCTCCAGAGCCTTGGTATAAGGTAGTGTATAGTGAAGTCTGTACCTGTCCCTGTAGCCTCCAGAGCCTTGGTATAAGGTAGTGTATAGTGAAGTCTGTACCTGTAGCCTGCAGAGCCTTGGTATAAGGTAGTGTATAGTGAAGTCTGTACCTGTAGCCTGCAGAGCCTTGGTATAAGGTAGTGTATAGTGAAGTCTGTACATGTAGCCTGCAGAGCCTTGGTATAAGGTAGTGTATAGTGAAGTCTGTACCTGTCCCTGTAGCCTCCAGAGCCTTGGTATAACGTAGTGTATAGTGAAGTCTGTCCCTGTAGCCTCCAGAGCCTTGGTATAAGGTAGTGTATAGTGAAGTCTGTACCTGTCCCTGTAGCCTCCAGAGCCTTGGTATAAGGTAGTGTATAGTGAAGTCTGTACCTGTCCCTGTAGCCTCCAGAGCCTTGGTATAAGGTAGTGTATAGTGAAGTCTGTACCTGTCCCTGTAGCCTCCAGAGCCTTGGTATAAGGTAGTGTATAGTGAAGTCTGTACCTGTCCCTGTAGCCTGCAGAGCCTTGGTATAAGGTAGTGTATAGTGAAGTCTGTCCCTGTAGCCTCCAGAGCCTTGGTATAAGGTAGTGTATAGTGAAGTCTGTACCTGTCCCTGTAGCCTCCAGAGCCTTGGTATAACGTAGTGTATAGTGAAGTCTGTACCTGTCCCTGTAGCCTCCAGAGCCTTGGTATAAGGTAGTGTATAGTGAAGTCTGTACCTGTACCTGTAGCCTGCAGAGCCTTGGTATAAGGTAGTGTATAGTGAAGTCTGTACCTGTCCCTGTAGCCTCCAGAGCCTTGGTATAAGGTAGTGTATAGTGAAGTCTGTACCTGTCCCTGTAGCCTCCAGAGCCTTGGTATAAGGTAGTGTATAGTGAAGTCTGTACCTGTCCCTGTAGCCTCCAGAGCCTTGGTATAAGGTAGTGTATAGTGAAGTCTGTACCTGTCCCTGTAGCCTCCAGAGCCTTGGTATAAGGTAGTGTATAGTGAAGTCTGTACCTGTCCCTGTAGCCTCCAGAGCCTTGGTATAAGGTAGTGTATAGTGAAGTCTGTACCTGTACCTGTAGCCTGCAGAGCCTTGGTATAAGGTAGTGTATAGTGAAGTCTGTACCTGTCCCTGTAGCCTCCAGAGCCTTGGTATAAGGTAGTGTATAGTGAAGTCTGTACCTGTCCCTGTAGCCTCCAGAGCCTTGGTATAAGGTAGTGTATAGTGAAGTCTGTACCTGTCCCTGTAGCCTCCAGAGCCTTGGTATAAGGTAGTGTATAGTGAAGTCTGTACCTGTCCCTGTAGCCTGCAGAGCCTTGGTATAAGGTAGTGTATAGTGAAGTCTGTACCTGTCCCTGTAGCCTCCAGAGCCTTGGTATAAGGTAGTGTATAGTGAAGTCTGTACCTGTCCCTGTAGCCTCCAGAGCCTTGGTATAAGGTAGTGTATAGTGAAGTCTGTACCTGTCCCTGTAGCCTCCAGAGCCTTGGTATAAGGTAGTGTATAGTGAAGTCTGTACCTGTCCCTGTAGCCTCCAGAGCCTTGGTATAAGGTAGTGTATAGTGAAGTCTGTCCCTGTAGCCTCCAGAGCCTTGGTATAAGGTAGTGTATAGTGAAGTCTGTACCTGTCCCTGTAGCCTCCAGAGCCTTGGTATAACGTAGTGTATAGTGAAGTCTGTACCTGTCCCTGTAGCCTCCAGAGCCTTGGTATAAGGTAGTGTATAGTGAAGTCTGTACCTGTCCCTGTAGCCTCCAGAGCCTTGGTATAACGTAGTGTATAGTGAAGTCTGTACCTGTCCCTGTAGCCTCCAGAGCCTTGGTATAAGGTAGTGTATAGTGAAGTCTGTACCTGTCCCTGTAGCCTGCAGAGCCTTGGTATAACGTAGTGTATAGTGAAGTCTGTACCTGTCCCTGTAGCCTGCAGAGCCTTGGTATAAGGTAGTGTATAGTGAAGTCTGTACCTGTCCCTGTAGCCTCCAGAGCCTTGGTATAAGGTAGTGTATAGTGAAGTCTGTACCTGTCCCTGTAGCCTCCAGAGCCTTGGTATAACGTAGTGTATAGTGAAGTCTGTACCTGTCCCTGTAGCCTGCAGAGCCTTGGTATAAGGTAGTGTATAGTGAAGTCTGTACCTGTCCCTGTAGCCTCCAGAGCCTTGGTATAAGGTAGTGTATAGTGAAGTCTGTACCTGTCCCTGTAGCCTCCAGAGCCTTGGTATAACGTAGTGTATAGTGAAGTCTGTACCTGTCCCTGTAGCCTCCAGAGCCTTGGTATAACGTAGTGTATAGTGAAGTCTGTACCTGTCCCTGTAGCCTCCAGAGCCTTGGTATAACGTAGTGTATAGTGAAGTCTGTACCTGTCCCTGTAGCCTCCAGAGCCTTGGTATAAGGTAGTGTATAGTGAAGTCTGTACCTGTCCCTGTAGCCTCCAGAGCCTTGGTATAAGGTAGTGTATAGTGAAGTCTGTACCTGTCCCTGTAGCCTCCAGAGCCTTGGTGATCTGCCTGAGAGAGAAGCCCATCTCCAGGAGGGGCACAGCGATGGCCGGTGGGGGAGGGGACGTAGACAGTCTGCTACTGGGGTCCGACATGGCTGGAGAGGACAACACGGAGGAGAGGATGCTACCATCACATACAGAGACAGGACTTACAGAACTTATCCTGTGTGCTACTTTGGGCAGGTATATTTTAAAGGGGCCCAACATTTTAACTGATGTAAAAAAAGTAAGCGCCTTAACAATAAAGTCACCAAGAGCCGCCTTTCTACTGTGGGCGAAACGTGGTGCTGGTACATAGTTCCAGGGCTAAACGTGGTGCTGGTACATAGTTCCAGGGCTAAACGTGGTGCTGGTACATAGTTCCAGGGCTAAACGTGGTGCTGGTACATAGTTCCAGGGCTAAACGTGGTGCTGGTACATAGTTCCAGGGCTAAACGTGGTGCTGGTACATAGTTCCAGGGCTAAACGTGGTGCTGGTACATAGTTCCAGGGCTAAACGTGGTGCTGGTACATAGTCACAGTAATATCATATCACAGTAATATCATATCACAGTAATATCATATCACAGTCACAGTAATATCATATCATATATCACAGTCACAGTAATATATCACAGTCAGAGTAATATTTCACAGTCATGTAATATCATATCACAAGTAATATCATATGACAGTCATAGTAATATCATATCACAGTCATATCATATCACAGTCATAGTAATATCATATCACAGTAATATCATATCATAGTAATATCATATCACAGTCATATCATATGACAGTCATAGTAATATCATATCATAGTCATATCATATCACAGTCATAGTAATATCATATCATAGTAATATCATATCACAGTCATATCATATCACAGTCATAGTAATATCATATCACAGTCATATCATATCACAGTCATAGTAATATCATATCACAGTAATATCATATCATAGTAATATCATATCACAGTCATATCATATGACAGTCATAGTAATATCATATCATAGTCATATCATATCACAGTCATAGTAATATCATATCACAGTCATATCATATCACAGTCATAGTAATATCATATCATAGTAATATCATATCACAGTCATATCATATCACAGTCATAGTAAGATCATATCATAGTAATATCATATCACAGTCATATCATATCACAGTCATATTAAGATCATATCATAGTAATATCATATCACAGTCATATCATATCACAGTCATAGTAAGATCATATCATAGTAATATCATATCATAGTAATATCATATCACAGTCATATCATATCACAGTCATAGTAAGATCATATCATAGTAATATCATATGACAGTCATAGTAATATCATATGACAGTAATATCATATCACAGTAATATCATATCACAGTCATAGTAATATCATATGACAGTCATAGTAATATCATATGACAGTCATAGTAATATCATATCACAGTCATAGTAATATCATATCACAGTCATAGTAATATCATATGACAGTCATAGTAATATCATATGACAGTCATAGTAATATCATATCACAGTAATATCATATCACAGTCATAGTAATATCATATGACAGTCATAGTAATATCATATGACAGTCATAGTAATATCATATCACAGTCATAGTAATATCATATGACAGTCATAGTAATATCATATGACAGTCATAGTAATATCATATGACAGTCATAGTAATATCATATCACAGTAATATCATATGACAGTCATAGTAATATCATATCACAGTAATATCATATCACAGTAATATCATATCACAGTCATAGTAATATCATATGACAGTCATAGTAATATCATATCACAGTCATAGTAATATCATATGACAGTCATAGTAATATCATATGACAGTCATAGTAATATCATATCACAGTCATAGTAATAACATATCACAGTCATAGTAAGATCATATCATAGTAATATCATATGACAGTCATAGTAATATCATATGACAGTCACTTAATGACTTCAAACTAACTTCCGACTTCAAATGTGTGTGTGTGTGTGTGTGTGTGTGTGTGTGTTGTGTGTGTGTGTGTGTAGTGCTTGGTGTGTAACACGTACATGTCCCTGTCCTGTTGGCTGGTCTGGAGGTCTGGCTCTCAGGGGAGGTGAGGCTCTGTCTACGGCCCACCTCATCAGAGGGAGACGTGGGGAGAGAAGACACCGGGGGGGTCTGGGCACGACGCGTTGGCAGCAGAGTGGTGGTCGGGTAGCTTGAGAACATTTGCCTGTAAAGATGAGGCATGGTAATAAAATGCCTAGACTTTAAAAGGTTAAAGGGTATCCTCTGTCTGTCTGTCTGTCTGTCTGTCTGTCTGTCTGTCTGTCTGTCTGTCTGTCTGTCTGTCTGTCTGTCTGTCTGTCTGTCTGTCTGTCTCTGTCTCTGTCTGTGTGTCTGTGTGTGTGTCTGTGTGTGTGTGTGTGTGTGGAGGTTCTATATACCTGAGCAGGCTAAGAGGCATGACCCCAGGGGACTCTGAGGCAGGGACAGTCTCTGTGTCAGTAACAGGTGTAGTGGCGGTGGTAGTATCCTCCAGAGAGGAGCTCATGAAGGAGGTGGTGCTGGAGGCCGAGGGGCTAGTGGTGATGGGGGTCTGGGCTTGTTGCTCTCCCTGCACACCCTCCTCACACTCTGGGTCAGCTAACACACCGGGAGAGACCACACACACTTAGTACAGAGTTTTAATTTGTTCTTTACATTTCTTGACTCGTTACAACATCAGGTCGTCTGAGAAACCTCCAAGCTAGCTATCTTGTAATCCTGGATGTGTAAGGACCAGAGATGAAGAGCCGTCCCTAACAAACACCATGTTATTTTCCTCAGTGTAGAGGGACTCACCAGGCCTGGCCTTGCCCCCACTGCAGGGTTCGTCCAGCAGCCCGCTGACCACCAATTTATAGATCATGGCCTGAGCTCTCTCCAAATCGGCCAATCCCAATGCCCGCTTGATGGGTGACCTCATCACGGCCCGCTTGACCATGTGACGCATCAGGAACTGCAGTGCCGCCCTCATCTCAACTTCTTCCTGGCACACGGGCGAGGTCGCTCCGCCACTGGGGGTGGACCCAGCGTTCAGGTCTGCATTGTGTCCACTGGGAGCAGGCTCCGGCTGAACCTGGACCTATTACAGAGTGGGCCGTTAGCAAACGTTTTGATTGAACCTGGACCTATTACAGAGTGGGCCGTTAGCAAACGTTTTGATTGAACCTGGACCTATTACAGAGTGGGCCGTTAGCAAACGTTTTGATTGAACCTGGACCTATTACAGAGTGGGCCGTTAGCAAACGTTTTGATTGAACCTGGACCTATTACAGAGTGGGCCGTTAGCAAACGTTTTGATTGAACCTGGGCCTATTACAGAGTAGGATGTTAACAGACGCTTTGATTGACAAAGCACACATTTATAGTATACTTGGGCCAGTGGCTTTTTCCTCACAATGGAACCTGGGCCCAGGCATTTCTCGGACAGGTACTATATGATGTGAGAGCTACGCGGGATTCGAACCCACAGCCCTGATGTTGCTGCCAACAGACTGACTAACCAGATGCAGTACTACTGACCTTGGGTATGAGGAGCAGCTCAGCGTACTTGGAGCAGCTGAGCAGGGTGCTGAGGGCCTTCATGGCCCCCAGGTACAGGTAGGACAGCTGCACTGCATGGATCTCAGACTGACTGGCCCCTGAGGAGGGAGAGCCATCGTGGCCTCGGCCCCCGTGAGACAGCCCCTCATGGCCCTTTCTCCGGTTGCCCTCCTGGGGGGTCTGAGGAGCAGGGGAGAGGGTCTCTGGACCTCCTCCTCCCCCCTGGTTTTGGGAGTCCAAGGCGTAGGAGGAGATCTCGCTCTCTGATTTGGAGTTGGACACCATGTGAGCTTTGACCTCGTCCAGGCTGTGTGACACTCTCAGATCAGAGGTCGTCGTGGTGGTGACGGTCCCCGTTGTTGTTGTGTCTTTGGGGTCAGGGGAGGCCCTGTGTGGGTGGCTGTGCTCTGTCTCACTAGGTATGTTGTTGATGTCGTCGTTTGTCGTGGCGGTCGTCGTCGTTGTATCGTGACCTCCACCACTACGGCGCTTCTTCTCGTGGCGCCGGGCACTGAGTTTCTCAGCATCCTCGTGGATGGAGGTGAGGTAGGTGAGGTCGAGGAGCAGGGAGGCTGTGAGGCCGCGGAAGCGCGCCACGTCAAAGGGCAGTGGCTCGCAGGGCTCCAGGTTGTACAGGGGAGTGTCACTAGGCGACCAGAAAGTTGGGAAGCTTTAATGAGGAACCAGAAGTGGAGGAACACAAGGAAAAACAGAGTGAGGGGAAGGAGGAGAGGAAGAGAGAAAGCATGCAAGACATGGTGGAGGATGGATGGATGGATGGATGGTAATCTGGGGGATGGATGGATGGTAATCTGGGGGATGGATGGATGGTAATCTGGGGGATGGATGGATGGATGGATGGATGGATGGATGGATGGATGGATGGATGGAAGTCTTGGGGATGGATGGATGGATGGAAGTCTTGGGGATGGATGGATGGGTGGATGGATGGATGGTGTATGGATGGATGGTAGTCTGGGGGATGTCTGGATGGTAGTCTGGGGGATGTCTGGATGGTAGTCTGGGGGATGAATGGATGGAAGTCTGGGGGATGGATGGATGGGTGGATGGATGGTGTATGGATGGATGGTAGTCTGGGGGATGTCTGGATGGTAGTCTGGGGGATGTCTGGATGGTAGTCTGGGGGATGGATGGATGGAAGTCTGGGGGATGGATGGATGGAAGTCTGGGGGATGGATGGAGTCTGGGGGATGGATGGGTGGTAGTCTGGGTGATGGATGGAGTCTGGGGGATGGATGGGTGGTAGTCTGGGGGATGGATTGTAGTCTGGGGATGGATGGTAGTCTGGGGGATGGATGGATGGATGGATGGATGGGTGGTAGTCTGGGGGATGGATGGGTGGTAGTCTGGGGGATGGATGGGTGGTAGTCTGGGGGATGGATGGGTGGTAGTCTGGGGGATGGATGGATGGTAGTCTGGGGGATGGATGGATGGTAGTCTGGGGGATGGATGGATGGTAGTCTGGGGGATGGATGGATGGTAGTCTGGGGGATGGATGGATGGTAGTCTGGGGGATGGATGGATGGTAGTCTGGGGGATGGATGGAAGGTAGTCTGGGGGATGGATGGAAGGTAGTCTGGGGGATGGATGGTAGTCTGGGGGATGGGTGGTAGTTTGAGGGATGGATGGTAGTCTTGGGGATGGATGGAAGGTAGTCTGCCCTGGGTGCCAGTTTGATTCTACCCTTTTGCCATCTCCTTCTCCTGGAATTTTCATGATAACGTTTGGCTTGACAATGACACCAATGGAGTTGGAATTGCATAAACAGATCTGGGACCAGGCTAGGTGGATGGGTGGAGGAGGGCTGGCTATACAGATCTGGGACCAGGCTAGGTGGATGGGTGGAGGAGGGCTGGCGATACAGATCTGGGAACAGGCTAGGTGGATGGGTGGAGGAGGGCTGGCTATACAGATCTGGGACCAGGCTAGGTGGATGGGTGGAGGAGGGCTGGCTATACAGATCTGGGAACAGGCTAGGTGGATGGGTGGAGGAGGGCTGGCTATACAGATCTGGGAACAGGCTAGGTGGATGGGTGGAGGAGGGATTGCTATACAGATCTGGGACCAGGCTAGGTGGATGGGTGGAGGAGGGCTGGCTATACAGATCTGGGACCAGGCTAGGTGGATGGGTGGAGGAGGGCTGGCTATACAGATCTGGGACCAGGCTAGGTGGATGGGTGGAGGAGGGCAGAGAAGGGATGAATCAATGAATGAGGCAATAGGTTATGTATGGGACATGGATGATGGTGGATAAGTTATTGGGAGGATAATGGATGACTATATTGGAGGTTTTAATGGTAGTGGATGAGGGTGGTTAGAAGCATGTTGGGCTAGGTGGTTATGGAGGAAAAGGATTGAAACAGGGCTAGGTGGTGGATTTAGTTATGTGAACATAGCCAGTCAATAAGTCAGTACAACCAGTGTAGATAATATATCTATCAGCCAGAATAAATAATATATCTATCAGCCAGTGTAGATAATATATCCAGCAGAGTAGATCATATATTTATCAGCCAGTGTAGATAATAATCCATCAGCCAGTGTAGATAATATATCCATCAGCCAGTGTAGATAATACAGTGGGGAGAACAAGTATTTGATACACTGCCGATTTTGCAGGTTTTCCTACTTACAAAGCATGTAGAAGTCAGTAATTTTTATCATAGGTACACTTCAACTGTGAGAGACGGAATCTAAAACAAAAATCCAGAAAATCACATTTTATGATTTTTAAGTAATTAATTTGCATTTTATTGCATGACATAAGTATTTGATACATCAGAAAAGCAGAACTTAATATTTGGTACAGAAACCTTTGTTTGCAATTACAGAGATCATACGTTTCCTGTAGTTCTTGACCAGGTTTGCACACACTGCAGCAGGGATTTTGGCCCACTCCTCCATACAGACCTTCTCCAGATCCTTCAGGTTTCGGGGCTGTCGCTGGGCAATACGGACTTTCAGCTCCCTCCAAAGATTATCTATTGGGTTCAGGTCTGGAGACTGGCTAGGCCACTCCAGGACCTTGAGATGCTTCTTACGGAGCCACTCCTTAGTTGCCCTGGCTGTGTGTTTCGGGTCGTTGTCATGCTGGAAGACCCAGCCACGACCCATCTTCAATGCTCTTACTGAGGGAAGGGAGGTTGTTGGCCAAGATCTCACGATACATGGCCCCATCCATCCTCCCCTCAATACGGTGCAGTCGTCCTGTCCCCTTTGCAGAAAAGCATCCCCAAAGAATTATGTTTCCACCTCCATGCTTCACGGTTGGGATGGTGTTCTTGGGGTTGTACTCATCCTTCTTCTTCCTCCAAACACGGCGAGTGGAGTTTAGACCAAAAAGCTCTATTTTTGTCTCATCAGACCACATGACCTTCTCCCATTCCTCCTCTGGATCATCCAGATGGTCATTGGCAAACTTCAGACGGGCCTGGACATGCGCTGGCTTGAGCAGGGGGACCTTGCGTGTGCTGCAGGATTTTAATCCATGACGGCGTAGTGTGTTACTAATGGTTTTCTTTGAGACTGTGGTCCCAGCTCTCTTCAGGTCATTGACCAGGTCCTGCCGTGTAGTTCTGGGCTGATCCCTCACCTTCCTCATGATCATTGATGCCCCACGAGGTGAGATCTTGCATGGTGCCCCAGACCGAGGGAGATTGACCGTCATCTTGAACTTCTTCCATTTTCTAATAATTGCGCCAACAGTTGTTGCCTTCTCACCAAGCTGCTTGCCTATTGTCCTGTAGCCCATCCCAGCCTTGTGCAGGTCTACAATTTTATCCCTGATGTCCTTACACAGCTCTCTGGTCTTGGCCATTGTGGAGAGGTTGGAGTCTGTTTGATTGAGTGTGTGGAGAGGTGTCTTTTATACAGGTAACTAGTTCAAACAGGTGCAGTTAATACAGGTAATGAGTGGAGAACAGGAGGGCTTCTTAAAGAAAAACTAACAGGTCTGTGAGAGACGGAATTCTTACTGGTTGGTAGGTGATCAAATACATGCAATAAAATGCAAATTAATTATTTAAAAATCATACAATGTGATTTTCTGGATTTTTGTTTTAGATTCCATCTCTCACAGTTGAAGAGTACCTATGATAAAAATTACAGACCTCTACATGCTTTGTAAGTAGGAAAACCTGCAAAATCGGCAGTGTATCAAATACTTGTTCTCCCCACTGTATATCCATCAGCCAGTGTAGATAATATATACACCAGCCAGTGTAGATAATATATCTATCAGTCAGTGTACATATTCAGCAAGACATCAAACTGCTAATGAGTAAACTACTACAACTATATCTACTGTATCTATATCTACTATATCTACTGTATCTACTGTATCTATATCTACTATATCTACTGTATCTACTGTATATATATCTACTGTATCTATATCTATTATATCTACTGTATCTATTATATCTACTGTATCTATATCTATTATATCTACTGTATCTATTATATCTACTGTATCTATTATCTCTACTGTATCTATTATCTCTACTGTATCTATATCTACTATATCTACTGCGTCTACTGCATCTATATCTATTATATATCTATTATATCTACTATATCTATTATATCTGCTGTATCTACTGTATCTATATCTATTATATCTACTGCATCTACTGTATCTATATATACACTATATCTACTATATCTATTATATCTACTGCATCTACTGCATCTATTGTATCTATATCTATTATATATCTATTATATCTACTATATCTATTATATCTGCTGTATCTACTGTATCTATATCTATTATATCTACTGCATCTACTGTATCTATATATACTGTATCTACTATATCTATTATATCTACTGTATCTATATCTATTATATCTACTGCATCTACTGTATCTATATCTATTATATCTATTGTATCTATATCTACTGCATCTACTATATCTACTGCATCTACTGCATCTACTGCATCTACTGCATCTATATCTATTATATCTACTGTATCTACTGTATCTATTATATATACTGTATCTACTGTATCTATTATATATACTGTATCTACTATATCTACTGTATCTATAGCTACTATATCTACTGTATCTATTATATCTACTATATCTACTGTATCTATGTCTACTGTATCTATATCTACTGCATCTACTATATCTACTATTTCTACTGTATCTATTATATATACTGTATCTACTGTATCTATATCTACTGTATCTATATCTACTGCATCTACTGTATCTATTATATCTACTATATCTACTGCATCTATTGTATCTATATCTATTATATATCTATTATATCTACTATATCTATTATATCTATTGTATCTACTGTATCTATATCTATTATATCTACTGCATCTACTGTATCTAATGTATCTATTATATCTACTGTATCTATATCTATTGCTTCTCTCAAGACCTTAGCCTGGTCTCAGATCTGTCAAGCCATGAGAATTCCATTAGGCAAGAAAGCAAAAACAGATCTGGGACCAGGCTATCAAGACCTGCTGGGTCAACTATAATGTTAATACCTGATGGTGATCTCAGCTTCGTCCCACTGCACCTTGGCTGAGGTGCTCCCCTCCTTCACCACGCCCAGTAGAGTAGCATGACGACCAGTCTGTTTGTGTACACAGCGCCCCCCCACACGCAGCCCGGCGTCAGCACCCCCCATCACCGCCAGCACAGGCCACACCTTAGAGTTCAACATGAAATGCATTTACAACAGACAGCACACTCTGAAATAGCAACTGGATATTTCCAATAGAAGACTGCTGCTCCAGTTCATAATGAGAAATGTGCTACTTATAAATATTACATGAATGTAAATTACATAGATTGTATCAATATAAATTAACTAAAATATAGAGTACCAGTCAAAATGACAGCTTTGAACACTTTTGGTATTCTCTCAACCAGCTTCACTTGGAATGCTTTTCCAACAGTCTTGAAGGAGTTCCCACATATGCTGAGCACTTGTTGGCTGCTTTTCCTTCACTCTGCGGTCCAACTCATCCCAAACAATCTCAATTGGGTTGAGTTCGGGTGATTGTGGAGGCCAGGTGATCTGATGCAGCACTCCATCACTCTCCTTCTTGGTAAAATAGCCCTTACACAGCCTGGAGGTGTGTTGGGTCATTGTCCTGTTAAAAACCGAATTATAGTCCCACTAAACCCAAACCAGATGGGATTACGTATCGCTGCAGAATGCTGTAGCAGACGTGCTGGTTAAGTGTGACTTGAATTCTAAATAAATCCCTGATATTGTCACCAGCAAAGCACCCCCGCGCTTCAAGGTGGGAACCACATATGCGGAGACCATCCATTCACCTACTCTGCGTCTCACAAAGACACAGCAGAATGTATAGCCCCCCCACCCCCCCCACCATGTCACAACACAACTGATTGGCTCAAACGCATTATGAAGGAAAGAAATTCCACAACTTAACTTTGAACAAAGCACACCTGTCAATTGAAATGCATTCCAGGTGACTACCTCATGAAGCTGGTTGAGAGAATGCCAAGGGTGTGCAAAGCTGTCATCAAGGCAAAGGGTGGCTACTCAAATATACAAATTATTTTGCTTTGTTTAACACGTGTTTGGTTACTACATGATCCCATATGTGTTATTTCATAGTTTTGATGTCTTCACTTTTATTCTACAATGTAGAAAATAGTCAAAATAAAGAAAAACCCTGGAATTGTAAAGAGTAGATGTGTCCAAACTTTTGACTGGTATTGTACATATCCTGATGTAACATCTTACATCACAGTGTCATTTATTTAGTTTGAACTGTAACATAAGAGCTGCCGTCCCCCTCTGTGTCATGGTGTTGAGTCATGGTGTTATCACTGTGTTGTCATGGTGTTGAGTCATGGTGTTATCACTGTGTTGTCATGGTGTTGAGTCATGGTGTTATCACTGTGTTGTCATGGTGTTGAGTCATGGTGTTATCACTGTGTTGTCATGGTGTTGAGTCATGGTGTTATCACTGTGTTGTCATGGTGTTGAGTCATGGTGTTATCACTGTGTTGTCATGGTGTTGAGTCATGGTGTTATCACTGTGTTGTCATGGTGTTGTGTCACAGTGGGTGTTGTGTCACAGTGGGTGTTGTGTCACAGTGGGTGTTGTGTCACGGTGTTGTGTCACAGTGGGTGTTGTGTCACAGTGGGTGTTGTGTCACGGTGGGTGTTGTGTCACGGTGGGTGTTGTGTCACGGTGGGTGTTGTGTCACAGTGGGTGTTGTGTCACAGTGGGTGTTGTGTCACAGTGGGTGTTGTGTCACAGTGGGTGTTGTGTCACAGTGGGTGTTGTGTCACAGTGGGTGTTGTGTCACAGTGGGTGTTGTGTCACAGTGGGTGTTGTGTCACGGTGGGTGTTGTGTCACGGTGGGTGTTGTGTCACAGTGGGTGTTGTGTCACAGTGGGTGTTGTGTCACAGTGGGTGTTGTGACACAACACCCGTGGGTGTTGTGTCACGGTGGGTGTTGTGTCACAGTGGGTGTTGTGTCACAGTGGGTGTTGTGTCACAGTGGGTGTTGTGTCACGGTGGGTGTTGTGTCACGGTGGGTGTTGTGTCACGGTGGGTGTTGTGTCACGGTGGGTGTTGTGTCACGGTGTTGTCATGTTCTTCCAAGTGTTTCTTGCAAATCTAAAAGGTATTAACCTGGGAACCAGTCTGTTTGGGCTAACATTCCACTCCTTGTCATGCCAAAAATGTTGTGGAATAATAGCAAAAACAGACTGGTACCCAGGCTAATAAAAAGTTATAATCACAACAAAACCTTCAGTAAATAGATATACAGACCTCAGTACAGAGGGTCCTGAGGTGGTGGTCAGAGAGATCCCCCAGACCTGCATGCCCCTGGCGGCCCCCGTGTCCCGGCCGGCCCCTCTCCTCCTCCCCTCTCTGGGGGTCCCTGGAGGAGTCCCTCTGGTCCCTCTGGTCATCATGCTCCTCTCTGCTCTGCACTGAACGACTCTTCTTTAACCTCTGACCTGTTCCTGGTGTGTTATATAATGTGTTACTGTATATGTGATGGTGATGACTGGACCTTTTAATATTACAAATAATAATTTAATATTAATATTAAAAAATATCACAAAAACTATGTTCAGGCTGGTCAAAATGTGCAAAAGTCAGGAAACTCAAATGCGCCCCACAAGCCCTAACTTTACCCATGCATTAAAATGGTTTTCCAGAACCCAGATTTGGCACCTACTACAGGAGCTAGGTTGGTCTACTGTACTTTAAACTGCCTTTGTGACACAAAGCAGACAGTAAAGTACAAATCTCATCTCCTCAACCTCCCTTCTCTCCTCTCCTCTCACCTCCAGTACCGTTGGCTGAGTCTCTGAAGCAGGGTTTGATCTTATGTAACCTCTCCATCATGATCTTGTTGATGCAGTGAGTCCAGTGGTCCGTGCGGTGCAGAATCCTGATGAGCTGTGTGGTGGCCTCAGCCAGGACCGTGGCCACAGGGCTGCAGATAGGATCACCAGGCAGGAGGTCACGAGGAGTACCCCGCATCTGCATGTCACAGATCTTTACCTGGAGACAGAGTTAAGGAGCATTGAGACACAGATCTTTACATGGAGACAGAGTTAAGGAGCATTGAGACACAGATCTTTACCTGGAGACAGGGCGTTAGAGAGCAGTGGACATGTGTAAAGGGGATATGAATTATGAATAGCAGCAAACTATATATAGAGGTCAATCTGGTAAGTGGTCAGATGAACTGGTCTTGCAACAAGCAGTGTTACCATTACAAAACCATTAGTTTTATTTATTTTATTTTATTTAACCTTATATTTTCAGGTCTCTCCAGAGATGTTCGATCGGGCTCAAGTCCGGCTCTGGCTGGGCATCTGAAGGACATTCAGAGACTTGTCCCGAAGCCACTCCTGCGTTGTCTTGGCTGTGTGCTTAGGGTCGTTGTCCTGTTGGAAGGTGAACCTTTGTCCGAGTCTGAGCGCTCTGGAGCAGGTTTTCATCAACGATCTCTCTGTACTTTGCTCCGTTCATCTTTCCCTAAATGCTGACTAGTCTCCCAGTTCCTGCCGTTGAGAAACATCCCCACAGCATGATACTGCCACCACCATGTGCCAGGTTTCCTCCAGACGTGACGCTTAGCATTCAGGCCAATGAGTTCAATCTTGGTTTCATCAGACCAGAGAATCTTGTTTCTCATGGTCTGAGAGTCTTTAGGTGCCTTTTGACAAACACCAAGCGGGATGTCATGTGCCTTTTACTAGGAGTGGCTTCCGTCTGGCTACTCTACCAAAAGCCTGATTGGTGGAGTGTTGCAGAGATGGTTGTCCTTCTGGAAGGTTCTCCCATGTCCACAGAGGAACTCTGGAGCTCTGTCAGAGGGGCCATCGGGTTCTTGGTCACCTCCCTGACCAAGGCCCTTCTCCCCTGATTGCTCATTTTGGCCGGGCGGCCAGCTCTACAAACTTTAAGAATGAAGATCTCTGCCTCGACACAATCCTGTCTCGGAGCTCTACGGACAATTCCTTCGACCTCATGGCTTGGTTTTTGCTCTGACATCTACTGTCAACTTTGTGACCTTATATAGACAGGTGTGTGCCTTTCCAAATCATGTCCAATCAATTGAATTTACCACAGGTGGACTCCAATCAAGTTGTAGAAACACCTCAAGGATGATCAATGGAAACAGAATGCACCTGAGCTCAATTTTGAGTCTAATAGCTTAGGGTCTGAATACTTATGTAAATAAGCGATTACTGTTTTTTGTATTTAATACATGGGGTATTGTGTGTAGATTGATGAGCATTTTTTTATGTATTTCATCGATTTTAGAAAAAGTCTAAGGTAACAAAAATGTGGAAAAAGTCAATGGGTCTGAATACTTTCCGAATGCACTGTAAGTACCACTGACAACAGCAATCCACAGTAGGGTTGGGCGATATTACGATAGTATCGGATATTGAAGATGACTGACAGCCATCGTCGATCGTGACGACACCGCGGTGTGACAGACGATGAGTAGCCTATTTCAACTTGACTGGCACATCGCACTAAGGAGCTTGCAGGGCAGCACAATGTGCTTGCTTGTAGAAGCCTCTGTCTAACTTGTCTATGTTTAGGGGGTTATAGCCTAGATATAGGCTAACTAACTTGTCTATGTTTAGGGGGTTATAGCCTAGATATAGGCTAACTAACTTGTCTATGTTTAGGGGGTTATAGCCTAGATATAGGCTAACTAACTTGTCTATGTTTAGGGGGTTATAGCCTAGATATAGGCTAACTAACTTGTCTATGTTTAGGGGGTTATAGCCTAGATATAGGCTAACTAACTTGTCTATGTTTAGGGGGTTATAGCCTAGATATAGGCTAACTAACTTGTCTATGTTTAGGGGGTTATAGCCTAGATATAGGCTAACTAACTTGTCTATGTTTAGGGGGTTATAGCCTAGATATAGGCTAACTAACTTGTCTATGTTTAGGGGGTTATAGCCTAGATATAGGCTAACTAACTTGTCTATGTTTAGGGGGTTATAGCCTAGATATAGGCTAACTAACTTGTCTATGTTTAGGGGGTTATAGCCTAGATATAGGCTAACTAACTTGTCTATGTTTAGGGGGTTATAGCCTAGATATAGGCTAACTAACTTGTCTATGTTTAGGGGGTTATAGCCTAGATATAGGCTAACTAACTTGTCTATGTTTAGGGGGTTATAGCCTAGATATAGGCTAACTAACTTGTCTATGTTTAGGGGGTTATAGCCTAGATATAGGCTAACTAACTTGTCTATGTTTAGGGGGTTATAGCCTAGCTGTAGGCTAACTAACTTGTCTATGTTTAGGGGGTTATAGCCCAGCTGTAGGCTAACTAACTTGTCTATGTTTAGGGGGTTATAGCCTAGATATAGGCTAACTAACTTGTCTATGTTTAGGGGGTTATAGCCTAGATATAGGCTAACTAACTTGTCTATGTTTAGGGGGTTATAGCCTAGCTGTAGGCTAACTAACTTGTCTATGTTTAGGGGGTTATAGCCCAGATGTAGGCTAACTAACTTGTCTATGTTTAGGGGGTTATAGCCTAGCTGTAGGATAACCAATTCTAAATGGCACGAGCAGTTTGTAAAGTAGCATATGCGGAAAATAGACGGGATGCAATTATCCCAAAACTGCAGCTCGTTGTTGGAACGCATACTATACTGTATTTTCCTACTTCAATCAGCCAGTCCATTTTGAATTTGTCATTTGGCGAGGATTGTAGCTTGTGTACCCCATCAGTTAGATACGTTTTTATAGTCATATATTTCTGTAGGTCTAACAGGACATTGTGTGGGCACTCAGCACGTGTGTAGGAGCGGTCGGAACACAATGGAGTGAAAGAAACACAGAAGGGAACTAAAGGAGAAGTGAACGGTGTGATGCTTGGATTGGTTTCTTTTTTGTTGTGCCCCTAAACGCCCATGTACAGATGGAAAACTAGAGTCAAAGAGTCTTCGAGACTATTTTATTTTACTTTTTTGGGGGGAGGGGATGTAACTTGCCACAAAGCACATTCCACCGAATAGTTTTACAGTATTTGAAGAAGAAAATGTGAACTCTGGTTAAAGATGGAGTACTTGATTACTCATGACCATCCCTACACGCTACTTCATGATCAAACCATTTATTAATCAAACTCAGTTCTCAGAAAGATTTATGTTGTTTTTGAATAACCTAAAAACATGACAGGCCTAAGGTAAGGATAACAGAGGTAGAACAAACAACGGCAAGATGGAAAAATCTAATGAGTAGTTTAGGTTCTAGGTTTAACTAGGTTCTAGTTCAACGCTGGCTGTCTTACCTTTTCCCCAGGGTTGCTGCTGTAGAACATGACACAGGGGTAGAGCTCTGTGGCGTCCACGTCTTCAAAGGCTAACTTGGGCTCCTGTGGAGAACAATAACAGGCTTCTGTAAACACAGCAGAGACCGTCTCGAACACCCTGGTGTCTCTAGTCTCTAGGTTGCATCCCCTGCTGATAGATATTGATCTCTCCACCCCTCCCTGTCCCTCCCTCTCTCCGTCATCTATAGATCTCTCTCTGTGAGGAGACTGTAATGACTTGCCATCAGACGTCATGGGGTTTTAATTGTTTTGGGAAGAGTTTATATTGGGCCGATAATCCGTCTGGAAGGACCAGTCACGCTGAAAACTGAGGGGGGAAAGGCAAACTGACAGTTGTAGCTTCATCCACTCACCTCGCCGTTCTTCCCGAAAGAGATGGTGCGTGCCTCCATGTCCAACACACCGGTGATGTAGTCTCCCTGGGTGAAGGAGGAGAGGGTGAGCGTCTGCTCTCCATTGTGGTACAGGTTCCCGCTGTAGGCCCGGTACAGCCACATGTCTGACGTGGTCCGGTGGTTGAAGTCATGGACAGGCCAACGGGACACCCCGACACACGTCCCCTCGTTACCACGGTTCTCCTTCACAATGTAGAACTACAGACAGAAACCAAAAAACGGAATACAATGAGATACAGGAAACACCGTATGTTCTTCTGACGGCTGCCACATGCCGTTTCCCCTCAAACATTAGCAACGGGACAGCAGGTGTGTTTGATGTCTGTTTGGCTGAAGGCCTCAGAGCAGAGCTGACTGTTTCTCCATACTGTTTCTGGCAGGGCATGTTCTTCCTCTAGTCTAACAGATGGCTGCTGCCTCCTCAGATATGTGATACCTGGAAGCTCTGGCTGTGTCCCAAATGGCACTCTATTCCCTAGTCGGGACACAGCCTGTCACTGGGACTCTACTGCAGACAGAAACATGTGATGTTACAGAGATCTGCTTTCCTTTCACTGGCTATCAGACCATCGTGTAACTCTATCTAGTCAAGAAACATTTTATTTATAGTGCATTTCACATCTCAATACATTTTCCTGTTGAAAAGCTGTTTCCCAGTACAAATACAGTAAAGTACACACACTGAAGGATAAATAGAAATGTTACCTGCTGTTTATCGGCTGTTTACCGGCTGTTTATCGTCTTTTTAGAAGCTGTTTACCTGCTGTTTTGATGCTGTTTACCTGCTGTTTACCGGCTGTTTTGATGCTGTTTACCGGCTGTTTTGATGCTGTTTACCTGCTGTTTAACTGCTGTTTACCGGCTGTTTTGATGCTGTTTACCTGCTGTTTTGATGCTGTTTAACTGCTGTATAACTGCTGTGTATCGGCTGTTTACCGGCTGTTTGACGGCTGTTTGACGGCTGTTTGTCGGCTGTTTGTCGGCTTGAATCTTCCTTCAATGTTGAACATGTCTTCTTCCTTTAGGCCTACTGCTTTAGTAAGGGTCATTGTCTCAACTAAAGGTCTTGTGTTGTTTAAGACTGTAGCTGTACCTTCCACTGGTACACCCAGAGGAGATGTACTGTACCTTCCACTGGTACACCCAGAGGAGATATACTGTACCTTCCACTGGTACACCCAGAGGAGATGTACTGTACCTTCCACTGGTACACCCAGAGGAGATGTACTATACCTTCCACTGGTACACCCAGAGGAGATGTACTGTACCTTCCACTGGTACACCCAGAAGAGATGTACTGTACCTTCCACTGGTACACCCAGAGGAGATGTACTGTACCTTCCACTGGTACACCCAGAGGAGATGTACTATACCTTCCACTGGTACACCCAGAGGAGATGTACTATACCTTCCACTGGTACACCCAGAGGAGATGTACTGTACCTTCCACTGGTAGCATCCTGAGGAGATGTACTATACCTTCCACTGGTACACCCAGAGGAGATGTCTATACCTTCCACTGGTACACCCAGAGGAGATGTACTATACCTTCCACTGGTACACCCAGAGGAGATGTACTATACCTTCCACTGGTACACCCAGAGGAGATGTACTGTACCTTCCACTGGTAGCATCCTGAGGAGATGTACTATACCTTCCACTGGTACACCCAGAGGAGATGTACTATACCTTCCACTGGTACACCCAGAGGAGATGTACTATACCTTCCACTGGTACACCCAGAGGAGATGTACTGTACCTTCCACTGGTAGCATCCTGAGGAGATGCCGGTAGAGGCCAGTCCATATCCCTTCCCACCGCTGCCGTGGGTCAGACCCTGGCCATTCTCCACCACACAACACTGAGTCTTCTCCGGGTCAAACGACACCTCCTGGATAGGAAGGTTCTCATCCTCTTCCTCACACTGGGAACAGATGGACGAATCAGTCAGTCAGACAGCCAGCCAGTTAATTCACACTGAAGAAGAAGAAGCGATAGAGTGTATTATGCGTTGTTTGTTACCAGTAGTTTAGTCTCCTGCTCGTTGTCTTTCATCTGGATAGTGTGCTTGGCCTGGGCCATGGGAGCTTCCCACATACAGTCAGACAGCAGGGAGAAGAGTCGCTTCACAACCTAAAGGTGGAAAACACCATTTATCAGTTACATGATCAAATCCTTTTATTAGGACTTGAACAGTGACTTAGTTGGACAGTTTGTGAGGCTTCACTCTGCATACAGCTCCAGTACCTGTGTCATCTGGTCGTCCTCTACACTGGCCTCACAGGCAGGCAGCACAGCCTCCAGAACATGAAGGGCCAGGAGACGAGTTCTCAGGTTGCCCACCAGAGGGACTCCTACAAAACAACAATAGTCATTGAAAAGCAAATGGAAAAATCTACGCTAATAGTTGCTAAGTGGCAAAACAAATTCAAGGCCAAACACTCGTGTGGGTTTGAAAGTTAAAAACCGTTCAGTGTATGGGCTAAGACATTACTAAAATACACCACGTGTATCGGCTTACGCCTTCATCTGTTTGACCTGAGCTTTGACAAATGACATATTGAATGGAGGACACTGGTAAAAATGGAAGTCTTGTGCAATGTAAGGACCTTCAAAATACTTGGAGGTCCTTCCTTCTGACCTGATGTCAGTCAGGATATATATTAAACGTTTGGAGGTGCCATGCATGTCTAGGCTATCTAAGTCTATGCAAAGAAACATGTAAACTTCCAAGTCTAGACTAGTGATTTTCCTCATGTATTTTAATGTACAACACAGTTTAGTGGACCGTACCGGAGCAGCATTTCTGTGCAGCGATGTTGAGCAGCACCTCCGTCCACTTTGGAGAAGACATCTTGGATTGGATGGCCTTGGAGGAGACGACCCGTCTCAGGAACACCAAGAAGTCTCCCAGGTGAAGCTCTGCTGTGTGCTGCTTGCGCTCCAACACTATGGAACACAACAACAACATATTACAGAGTGAAGCTGTACAGGGTGCTGTTTCCACTCCAACACTATGGAACACAACAACAACAACATATTACAGAGTGAAGCTCTACAGGGTGCTGTTTCCACTCCAACACTATGGAACACAACAACAACAACATATTACAGAGTGAAGCTCTACAGGGTGCTGTTTCCACTCCAACACTATGGAACACAACAACCTCAACATATTACAGAGTGAAGCTCTACAGGGTGCTGTTTCCACTCCAACACTATGGAACACAACAACAACATATTACAGAGTGAAGCTCTACAGGGTGCTGTTTCCACTCCAACACTATGGAACACAACAACAACAACATATTACAGAGTGAAGCTGTACAGGGTGCTGTTTCCACTCCAACACTATGGAACACAACAACAACAACATATTACAGAGTGAAGCTGTACAGGGTGCTGTTTCCACTCCAACACTATGGAACACAACAACATATTACAGAGTGAAGCTCTACAGGGTGCAACAACAGCAAGATGAAGATCAAGTGGTAACCCTTTATTTGTGACTTACAGTACCTTTTAGCTCTAAGTGAACCAAAGGCTCACATTCAACATAAAATAGAATTATCTATCAACCCAGTCAATAGCAGAGGTGCATAAAGATGGCGTCCAACACTTTCCACAAATCCCTTGTTTTGTTAAGTTCTACATCATTAGAAGAGTATACATGATCCCAATTCATGCTCCAAGACGCCGCAATTTGAAAAACCCCAAAAGTCGATTGTACTGATTTATTGGCACATTGAACCACATTGCGTGCCGTAATGTTACCAATTCAGTGGATGGTGCTAAAACAATGACGTCATGTCTGAATTCTGCCATCTTCATGCATCTTCACCATTACCATCTGTAATGACAATACTGATGAAGTTCTATCAACACCTCAACCATCTTCACCACTACCATCTGTAATGACAATACTGATGAAGTTCTATCAACACCCCAACCATCTTCACCATTACCATCTGTAATGACAATACTGATGAAGTTCTATCAACACCCCAACCATCTTCACCACTACCATCTGTAATGACAATACTGATGAAGTTCTATCAACACCCCAACCATCTTCACCACTACCATCTGTAATGACAATACTGATGAAGTTCTATCAACACCCCAACCATCTTCACCACTACCATCTGTAATGACAATACTGATGAAGTTCTATCAACACCCCAACCATCTTCACCATTACCATCTGTAATGACAATACTGATGAAGTTCTATCAACACCCCAACCATCTTCACCATCTGTAATGACAATACTGATGAAGTTCTATCAACACCCCAACCATCTTCACCACTACCATCTGTAATGACAATACTGATGAAGTTCCATCAACACCCCAACCATCTACAAAAAGCCAATCAACTGATTCTAGTCAGCTAAATCACTAGTAACCTATCCATCACTATTACACACATCATGTCAGACAATCCTTTACCCAAAGCAACTTCTAGTCATGTGTGAATACATTTGACGTATGGGTGGCCCAGGGAATGCTCTACTGACTGAATCACACAGTTCTCTCATACCTCTGAAGTCCGTCTTCTCTGGGTCGACTCCATCTTCTGACTTCCTCTCCTGGTTCTCCTGGTTTTTCCCTGGAGAGGCAGTGAGCAGGCTGACCCCTGCCTGGGAGAGAAGGTTCTTCAGCTGGCTACACAGCAGGTCCAACAGGGACTGGACCACCTTTGGTCCCAGCTTGTCTGCATACGTCCTGGAGACACAGAGAGAAGTCATTCACACAGCATATAAAGCTTGTAGATACAGAAACAAGTAACAATCTTTCTGGGTTGGTTTCATGATTGAGCAGACTACTGGACTAAGAAGCTCGAAGGACAATCTCAATTGAAAGTCATTTTTAGTCCAGGAATAGGCTTGATCTGGACCCGGGAAACCGGTCCTAAAGATAAACAAGACAGGACACATTTAATGACACAAATATGTAACATTTATTAACACTGTTGGTGCAGAGAGCCCTGTCTCACCCGGTGCTGATGGCCAGTATCTGCAGTAGTCGTGTGGAGGCCACCTTCAGGGCAGTGCTGAGCTGGGAGACCCCTGGTTTCTGTAGCAGCTGTAGTGGTTGCCCCAGCATGGTTTCTGTACCACACAGCTGTGACAGCACATTGAGCAGGCCACTGGATATGGCGAGGGACACGTCCACAGGCTGGTAACGCACACTCAGGGCAAACACTGTGACCAGCAGGAGGCGCTGTTGGGCCTCTGTAAAGAGGGTCGGGGAGAGAGATGGAGACGGTGAGAGGGAGACGCTTTATAGCAGTGGTCTACAACTACGTCCTGAAGAGCTACTGGTTGTGCAGACTTGCTGTGTTACTGCAGAGCTGGACCAAAAGCCAATAAACCGTTGTTCTCCAGGACCTGAATAGGAGAACCCTGCTTTGTAATTATGTGATGTTCACCTATGTGATGTTTGTTGGCCTGCAGGGCTCTCTCCAGAGTGACAGACAACTGCTGGTAGATCTTATGGACGGCTGTCTGGATGTCCATCTGCAGGCTCTGCTTGGCTGTTTTAACTCCATCCTGAAACAACACAACATCAATATGAGACAGACAGACAGACAGACAGACCCCCCTGTTTTAAGTCCCACTGTGTCCACTCTCTCTAGTCCCTGTACCTGGTAGTGGTGTAGCTGGACACTCTCTCTAGTCCCTGTACCTGGTAGTGGTGTAGCTGGACACTCTCTCTAGTCCCTGTACCTGGTAGTGGTGTAGCTGGACACTCTCTCTAGTCCCTGTACCTGGTAGTGGTGTAGCTGGACACTCTCTCTAGTCCCTGTACCTGGTAGTGGTGTAGCTGGACACTCTCTCTAGTCCCTGTACCTGGTAGTGGTGTAGCTGGACACTCTCTCTAGTCCCTGTACCTGGTAGTGGTGTAGCTGGACACTCTCTCTAGTCCCTGTACCTGGTAGTGGTGTAGCTGGACACTCTCTCTAGTCCCTGTACCTGGTAGTGGTGTAGCTGGACACTCTCTCTAGTCCCTGTACCTGGTAGTGGTGTAGCTGGACACTCTCTCTAGTCCCTGTACCTGGTAGTGGTGTAGCTGGACACTCTCTCTAGTCCCTGTACCTGGTAGTGGTGTAGCTGGACACTCTCTCTAGTCCCTGTACCTGGTAGTGGTGTAGCTGGACACTCTCTAGTCCCTGTACCTGGTAGTGGTGTAGCTGGACACTCTCTCTAGTCCCTGTACCTGGTAGTGGTGTAGCTGGACACTCTCTCTAGTCCCTGTACCTGGTAGTGGTGTAGCTGGACACTCTCTCTAGTCCCTGTACCTGGTAGTGGTGTAGCTGGACACTCTCTCTAGTCCCTGTACCTGGTAGTGGTGTAGCTGGACACTCTCTCTAGTCCCTGTACCTGGTAGTGGTGTAGCTGGACACTCTCTCTAGTCCCTGTACCTGGTAGTGGTGTAGCTGGACACTCTCTCTAGTCCCTGTACCTGGTAGTGGTGTAGCTGGACACTCTCTCTAGTCCCTGTACCTGGTAGTGGTGTAGCTGGACACTCTCTCTAGTCCCTGTACCTGGTAGTGGTGTAGCTGGACACTCTCTAGTCCCTGTACCTGGTAGTGGTGTAGCTGGACACTCTCTCTAGTCCCTGTACCTGGTAGTGGTGTAGCTGGACACTCTCTAGTCCCTGTACCTGGTAGTGGTGTAGCTGGACACTCTCTAGTCCCTGTACCTGGTAGTGGTGTAGCTGGACACTCTCTCTAGTCCCTGTACCTGGTAGTGGTGTAGCTGGACACTCTCTAGTCCCTGTACCTGGTAGTGGTGTAGCTGGACACTCTCTCTAGTCCCTGTACCTGGTAGTGGTGTAGCTGGACACTCTCTAGTCCCTGTACCTGGTAGTGGTGTAGCTGGACACTCTCTAGTCCCTGTACCTGGTAGTGGTGTAGCTGGACACTCTCTCTAGTCCCTGTACCTGGTAGTGGTGTAGCTGGACACTCTCTAGTCCCTGTACCTGGTAGTGGTGTAGCTGGACACTCTCTCTAGTCCCTGTACCTGGTAGTGGTGTAGCTGGACACTCTCTCTAGTCCCTGTACCTGGTAGTGGTGTAGCTGGACACTCTCTCTAGTCCCTGTCCCTGGTAGTGGTGTAGCTGGACACTTTCTCTAGTCCCTGTACCTGGTAGTGGTGTAGCTGGACACTCTCTCTAGTCCCTGTACCTGGTAGTGGTGTAGCTGGACACTCTCTCTAGTCCCTGTACCTGGTAGTGGTGTAGCTGGACACTCTCTCTAGTCCCTGTACCTGGTAGTGGTGTAGCTGGACACTCTCTCTAGTCCCTGTACCTGGTAGTGGTGTAGCTGGACACTCTCTCTAGTCCCTGTACCTGGTAGTGGTGTAGCTGGACACTCTCTAGTCCCCGTACCTGGTAGTGGTGTAGCTGGACACTCTCTCTAGTCCCTGTACCTGGACACTCTCTCTAGTCCCTGTACCTGGTAGTGGTGTAGCTGGACACTCTCTAGTCCCTGTACCTGGTAGTGGTGTAGCTGGACACTCTCTCTAGTCCCTGTACCTGGACACTCTCTCTAGTCCCTGTACCTGGTAGTGGTGTAGCTGGACACTCTCTAGTCCCTGTACCTGGTAGTGGTGTAGCTGGACACTCTCTCTAGTCCCTGTACCTGGTAGTGGTGTAGCTGGACACTCTCTAGTCCCTGTACCTGGTAGTGGTGTAGCTGGACACTCTCTCTAGTCCCTGTACCTGGTAGTGGTGTAGCTGGACACTCTCTCTAGTCCCTGTACCTGGACACTCTCTCTAGTCCCTGTACCTGGTAGTGGTGTAGCTGGACACTCTCTCTAGTCCCTGTACCTGGTAGTGGTGTAGCTGGACACTCTCTCTAGTCCCTGTACCTGGTAGTGGTGTAGCTGGACACTCTCTCTAGTCCCTGTACCTGGTAGTGGTGTAGCTGGACACTCTCTCTAGTCCCTGTACCTGGACACTCTCTCTAGTCCCTGTACCTGGTAGTGGTGTAGCTGGACACTCTCTCTAGTCCCTGTACCTGGACACTCTCTCTAGTCCCTGTACCTGGTAGTGGTGTAGCTGGACACTCTCTAGTCCCTGTACCTGGTAGTGGTGTAGCTGGACACTCTCTAGTCCCTGTACCTGGACACTCTCTAGTCCCTGTACCTGGTAGTGGTGTAGCTGGACACTCTCTCTAGTCCCTGTACCTGGTAGTGGTGTAGCTGGACACTCTCTCTAGTCCCTGTACCTGGTAGTGGTGTAGCTGGACACTCTCTCTAGTCCCTGTACCTGGTAGTGGTGTAGCTGGACACTCTCTCTAGTCCCTGTACCTGGTAGTGGTGTAGCTGGACACTCTCTCTAGTCCCTGTACCTGGTAGTGGTGTAGCTGGACACTCTCTCTAGTCCCTGTACCTGGTAGTGGTGTAGCTGGACACTCTCTCTAGTCCCTGTACCTGGTAGTGGTGTAGCTGGACACTCTCTCTAGTCCCTGTACCTGGTAGTGGTGTAGCTGGACACTCTCTCTAGTCCCTGTACCTGGTAGTGGTGTAGCTGGACACTCTCTCTAGTCCCTGTACCTGGTAGTGGTGTAGCTGGACACTCTCTCTAGTCCCTGTACCTGGTAGTGGTGTAGCTGGACACTCTCTCTAGTCCCTGTACCTGGTAGTGGTGTAGCTGGACACTCTCTCTAGTCCCTGTACCTGGTAGTGGTGTAGCTGGACACTCTCTCTAGTCCCTGTACCTGGTAGTGGTGTAGCTGGACACTCTCTCTAGTCCCTGTACCTGGTAGTGGTGTAGCTGGACACTCTCTCTAGTCCCTGTACCTGGTAGTGGTGTAGCTGGACACTCTCTCTAGTCCCTGTACCTGGTAGTGGTGTAGCTGGACACTCTCTCTAGTCCCTGTACCTGGTAGTGGTGTAGCTGGACACTCTCTCTAGTCCCTGTACCTGGTAGTGGTGTAGCTGGACACTCTCTCTAGTCCCTGTACCTGGTAGTGGTGTAGCTGGACACTCTCTCTAGTCCCTGTACCTGGTAGTGGTGTAGCTGGACACTCTCTCTAGTCCCTGTACCTGGTAGTGGTGTAGCTGGACACTCTCTCTAGTCCCTGTACCTGGTAGTGGTGTAGCTGGACACTCTCTCTAGTCCCTGTACCTGGTAGTGGTGTAGCTGGACACTCTCTCTAGTCCCTGTACCTGGTAGTGGTGTAGCTGGACACTCTCTCTAGTCCCTGTACCTGGTAGTGGTGTAGCTGGACACTCTCTCTAGTCCCTGTACCTGGTAGTGGTGTAGCTGGACACTCTCTCTAGTCCCTGTACCTGGTAGTGGTGTAGCTGGACACTCTCTCTAGTCCCTGTACCTGGTAGTGGTGTAGCTGGACACTCTCTCTAGTCCCTGTACCTGGTAGTGGTGTAGCTGGACACTCTCTCTAGTCCCTGTACCTGGTAGTGGTGTAGCTGGACACTCTCTCTAGTCCCTGTACCTGGTAGTGGTGTAGCTGGACACTCTCTCTAGTCCCTGTACCTGGTAGTGGTGTAGCTGGACACTCTCTCTAGTCCCTGTACCTGGTAGTGGTGTAGCTGGACACTCTCTCTAGTCCCTGTACCTGGTAGTGGTGTAGCTGGACACTCTCTCTAGTCCCTGTACCTGGTAGTGGTGTAGCTGGACACTCTCTCTAGTCCCTGTACCTGGTAGTGGTGTAGCTGGACACTCTCTCTAGTCCCTGTACCTGGTAGTGGTGTAGCTGGACACTCTCTCTAGTCCCTGTACCTGGTAGTGGTGTAGCTGGACACTCTCTCTAGTCCCTGTACCTGGTAGTGGTGTAGCTGGACACTCTCTCTAGTCCCTGTACCTGGTAGTGGTGTAGCTGGACACTCTCTCTAGTCCCTGTACCTGGTAGTGGTGTAGCTGGACACTCTCTCTAGTCCCTGTACCTGGTAGTGGTGTAGCTGGACACTCTCTCTAGTCCCTGTACCTGGTAGTGGTGTAGCTGGACACTCTCTCTAGTCCCTGTACCTGGTAGTGGTGTAGCTGGACACTCTCTCTAGTCCCTGTACCTGGTAGTGGTGTAGCTGGACACTCTCTCTAGTCCCTGTACCTGGTAGTGGTGTAGCTGGACACTCTCTCCCTTCAGTCCCACGGTGCCCACAGTCCCTAGACCGAAACATCCAGCCAGGAACTGTAACCTGACGGAGGTCAGGAGGGAGGAAGACTGGAAGGCAGCGCTGGGGCTGGGTCGACCCGCTGTTCCGCTACCCTCACCCCCTGCAGCCTGGCTACTCTTCTCCTCCATCCCAGAGATCAATGCCACAATCTGGTGTAAGGCCTCCAGACGCAGCTGTAGAAAACACACACACACACTCACACATCAGTTCTAGAAGGAATCAGACTACAGTCATATACTCACTCCTATCCATTAGTCCATGTACTGAACGCTCCATTAGTGAGAGGGAAGAAGAGAGGCGTTTCTATGGTCCTTATTGAAATGCAGTGTTAGAGCGCTATCCCTAGCATAGTGCTTCAAGGATCACTCACCTCAGCCCTGTTGTTGCTCCATGACCAGGATGGTTCTCACCTCAGCCCTGTTGTTGCTCCATGACCAGGATGGTTCTCACCTCAGCCCTGTTGTTGCTCCATGACCAGGATGGTTCTCACCTCAGCCCTGTTGTTGCTCCATGACCAGGATGGTTCTCACCTCAGCCCTGTTGTTGCTCCATGACCAGGATGGTTCTCACCTCAGCCCTGTTGTTGCTCCATGACCAGGATGGTTCTCACCTCAGCCCTGTTGTTGCTCCGTGACCAGGATGGTTCTCACCTCAGCCCTGTTGTTGCTCTGTGACCAGGATGGTTCTCACCTCAGCCCTGTTGTTGCTCCGTGACCAGGATGGTTCTCACCTCAGCCCTGTTGTTGCTCCATGACCAGGATGGTTCTCACCTCAGCCCTGTTGTTGCTCCGTGACCAGGATGGTTCTCACCTCAGCCCTGTTGTTGCTCCATGACCAGGATGGTTCTCACCTCAGCCCTGTTGTTGCTCCGTGACCAGGATGGTTCTCACCTCAGCCCTGTTGTTGCTCCATGACCAGGATGGTTCTCACCTCAGCCCTGTTGTTGCTCTGTGACCAGGATGGTTCTCACCTCAGCCCTGTTGTTGCTCCATGACCAGGATGGTTCTCACCTCAGCCCTGTTGTTGCTCTGTGACCAGGATGGTTCTCACCTCAGCCCTGTTGTTGCTCTGTGACCAGGATGGTTCTCACCTCAGCCCTGTTGTTGCTCCGTGACCAGGATGGTTCTCACCTCAGCCCTGTTGTTGCTCCGTGACCAGGATGGTTCTCACCTCAGCCCTGTTGTTGCTCCATGACCAGGATGGGTCTCACCTCAGCCCTGTTGTTGCTCCGTGACCAGGATGGTTCTCACCTCAGCCCTGTTGTTGCTACATGACCAGGATGGTTCTCACCTCAGCCCTGTTGTTGCTCTGTGACCAGGATGGTTCTCACCTCAGCCCTGTTGTTGCTCTGTGACCAGGATGGTTCTCACCTCAGCCCTGTTGTTGCTCTGTGACCAGGATGGTTCTCACCTCAGCCCTGTTGTTGCTCTGTGACCAGGATGGTTCTCACCTCAGCCCTGTTGTTGCTCTGTGACCAGGATGGTTCTCACCTCAGCCCTGTTGTTGCTCTGTGACCAGGATGGTTCTCACCTCAGCCCTGTTGTTGCTCTGTGACCAGGATGGTTCTCACCTCAGCCCTGTTGTTGCTCTGTGACCAGGATGGTTCTCACCTCAGCCCTGTTGTTGCTCTGTGACCAGGATGGTTCTCACCTCAGCCCTGTTGTTGCTCTGTGACCAGGATGGTTCTCACCTCAGCCCTGTTGTTGCTCTGTGACCAGGATGGTTCTCACCTCAGCCCTGTTGTTGCTCTGTGACCAGGATGGTTCTCACCTCAGCCCTGTTGTTGCTCTGTGACCAGGATGGTTCTCACCTCAGCCCTGTTGTTGCTCTGTGACCAGGATGGTTCTCACCTCAGCCCTGTTGTTGCTCTGTGACCAGGATGGTTCTCACCTCAGCCCTGTTGTGTTGTTGTTCCATAGCCAGGATGGTTCCTTGTGGACTAGTAGACATGCTCTCCTCAGGCTCCTTGAAAGCCGGGGTGTTTCCCACGTCTCCACTGATGAAGCTGACAATGTTCTCTATGAGGGTATGAACTCCCAGTGAGCGGTTCAGGTCCAGGTCCGACTCCTCATAGGACTGGTAGAGGGGGGAGCCGTACAGCTGGTCCCTACTGGGTTTCACCCTGAACCACGAGTCAGCCAGGGAGTCTGGAGAACTGTGGAGTAGACCTGACGGAGGAGAGGAGAGAGGGAAGAGAGAAGGAGAGAGAGACAGAGACAGAGACAGAGACAGAGAGAGAGAGAAAAAGACAGAAAGAGAGAAAAACAGAGCGCGAGAGAGAGACAGAGAGAGAGACAGAGAGAGAGACAGAGAGAGACAGAGAGAGACAGAGAGAGACAGAGAGAGACAGAGAGAGACAGAGAGAGACAGAGAGAGACAGATAGCTTTTCAGAAACACTACTATTTCCATACAGGTGGATGAGATGCCATCATACAACGTGCATCACTTTAAGGCCTTGTGGGTGCTATTGAAGCAAATGTAAGACAGCTGTGATAGTTTATGTATGTCAATTTGCATTCAATTCAATCCTTGTCTCTCTGCTTGGTTTCATTCCAGGGCTGGTTCTCATAATACATGCCATGAGCCTTGACTAGCCATGAAAAATATACATGTTGTTCCCTTCCCTGATCTGATCTGATGATGACGAGGGATGCTGCAGAGGCCAGGACTGTGTCTGAAATGGTTCTTAGCATTCTGTTTGTGCCGTCTTACCAAACCACCTGACAGCAGTTGGCAAGAGAGCAGAGACATACCTGGCATATCTGACCCAGGCTAGCTACCTGCTGCTTCACGAGAAGCAACATGATGAACTGAGCTTTACTAGTGCTAGCCATTACTGGGCCATCCACCGGGGAAGTAATGGGTGTTACAGTCATGGAGAGCTGAGCTGGCTTTAAGAAGAGGAGGAAGTTTAAACATGCCATGGTGTACTTGCTTGGAGCTCCTCTTGTTTTTGGGGCTCAACTGCCCCAAGAGGAGGAAATACGCTACCATGCAGAAATGAGGAGACAGGAAGACACATTTACACTGAAGTAGAGGGGTATCATACAGCATTACTGGTTAGTAACATCTAATGGAATTATTAATGTACCTCTCTTTTTATGAGAAAATGCCAGGTCCAGGTCAACATTTCTCCTGCCACTCTGACATAGATCAAAGAAAAAACAAAGTTACTATTTCATAATCACTACAAGGAACATTGATATAAAGACTGAGGGCCAGATGTATGTACATTAGTGAACGCAGCGTTAACAGCGCCATGGCCAAGACGCAGAAAGCACTTGATGTATACCGTACATTGCGCGTATTTAAACGTTCAATTGAATGGTTCTCCTCCTCTCTTTCCATCATGGATCAGCGATATTCCCACTGCTGATGTTATGACTGTTTGAAATGATCCTGATGCCAATCACTAATGTAGCGAGGAGTCTAACAACTGCTGGAATGGAATGTGAACGCTGAGTCTGAGATTCTATGTCATCTTTGATTTCTTCCAGTAACTGTAATATTGCGTAGCTGCTTAATCTGTAACGCTTAATGATTTTGTTTTCACTCAACTGAAAAAGTGTGATTCTTGTGGCAAAAATCTTTTCAGTCAGTCTCCTTAGCCTATGTCTTCGTCTTGCTCGGATTACTGCTGCCATTTCACCAGGAGGCATATGCCAGGAAACCCGCTTCCTAAGTTACACCTGCTTTTAAGAGGCGGAGAATTTTCAGCGCAAAATAGAGGCGTGCTTTCACCAGCTTTTTCTGTACATAACGCTGAATACATAATTAGGCTCAGCTTCCCCTCCCATCTCTATGTGACACTCCCACTTTCCCCTTGACCATCCCATGAATGCATATGCATGACACGAATAGCGCATTTTGCCATGTTGCATTTCATCTCGGTGCGTCCCGTTCGTACGTACCTCGCCACGGTTTTATGCGCACTTTGCGAAACAAATACGCCTGAAGTGGGCGCAAAAGCGTTAGTACATCTGGCCCTTAGTGTGAGCTTTGTAAACAGAACATGCCGTAGAGGGGGAGAGACAGAGCGAGAGAGAGAGTGAAAGAGAAAGAGAGAGAGCTGGTCCTGGGGCTAGCAACACAATTAGACCCAACCAAAATCATGAGAAAACAAAAAGAGAATTACTTGACACATTGGAAAGAACTAACAAAAAAACAGAGCAAACTAGAATGCTATTTGGCCCTAAACAGAGAGTACACAGTGGCAGAATACCTGACCACTGTGACTGACCCAAACTTTGACTATGTACAGACTCAGTGAGTATAGCCTTGCTATTGAGAAAGGCTGCCGTAGGCAGACCTGGCTCTCAAGAGAAGACAGGCTATGTGCACACTGCCCACAAAATGAGGTAGAAACTGAGCTGCACTTCCTAACCTCCTGCCAGATGTCTGACCATATTAGAGACACATATTTCAACTCCCATATCTACTGGGCGAAATACCACAGTGTGACATCACAGCAGCAAGATGTGTGACCTGTTGCCACAAGAAAATGGCAACCAGTGAAGAACAAACACCTCTGTAAATACAACACATATTTATTTTCCAATTTGTACTTTAACTATTTGCACATTGTTAAAACACTGTATATATACATAATATGATATATGAAATGTCTTTATTCTTTTGGAACTTCTGAGTGTAATGTTTACTGTTAATGTTTATTGTTTATTATCTACTTCACTTGATTTGGCAATGTTGACATATGTTTCCCATACCAATAAAGCCCTTAAATTGAAATTGATATATTGAGAAAGAAATTAGATATGGAGAGAGAGAGAGCGAGAGAGAGCGAGAGACAGAGACAGAGGGAGAGGGAGAGCAGAAGACAGACAGGCAGAGAAAGGTAGACAGATAGAACATAGCCCAGTGTTGTGACTGACCAGAGCGGATCCCTCCTCATCAGACTCTGGCTGGGAGAGATTTGATTCGCTCCTGGACTTCATCAGCCTGTAGCTGGGGCTGGACTGTACCGAACGGCTCTCTGCACTCAGACTCTCACTCCTACACAGCAGAGGACAGAGACCACACAGTAATTACTACACAGAACAGACCATACAGTCAGCACTAGACAGAACAGACCACACAGTCAGCACTAGACAGAACAGACCACACAGTCAGCACTAGACAGAACAGACCACACAGACAGACCTGGTTACTGCCAGTATAATGACAGACATTGAAGTTACCCTGAATTGAACTGAAAAGAACTGGCTGAACTAGAACAGAACTGGAGGCATAGTTAAACTATCCTCAACCCTATTATTATTAGCTATTATTGTTTTATTTCACTGTAGAGCCCCCAGTCCTGCTCAACATGCCTCTGATAGCTCCTTTGTCCCTCCCCCCACACATGCGGAGACCTCATCTGGCTTAACTGGTGTCTCCAGAGATGCAACCTCTCTCTTCATTACCCAACGCCTAGGTTTACCTCCACTGAACTCACATCCTACCATACCCTTGTCTGTACATTATGCCCTTAACCTATTCCACCACGCCCAGAAATCTGCTCCTTTTATTTTATGTAGCCAACGTACTAGACGTCCAGTTCTGAAAGCCCTCAGCCGAATATTGATTCTATTACTCCTCTGTTCCTCTGGTGATGTAGAGGTAAACCCAGGTCCTATAACCCCCAGTACTACACCTATTCCCCAGGCGCTCTCATTTGTTGATTTCTGTAACCGTAAAAGCCTCGGTTTCATGCATGTTAACATTAGAAGCCTCCTCCCTAAGTTTGACTTATTCACTGCTTTAGCACACTCCGCCAACCCGGATGTTCTAGCTGTGTCTGAGTCCTGGCTTAGGAAGGCCACCAAAAATTCGGAAATTTCCATCCCCAACTACAACATTTCCCGTCAAGATAGAACTGCCAAAGGTGGCGGAGTTGCAATCTACTGCAGAGATAACCTGCAGAGTTCTGTCATACTGTCCAGGTCTGTGCCCAAACAGTTTGAGCTTCTACTCTTAAAAATCCACCTTTCCAGAAATAAGTCTCTCACTGTTGCCGCCTGTTACAGACCCCCCTCAGCCCCCAGCTGTGCCCTGGACTCCATATGTGAATTGATTGCCCCACATCTATCTTCAGAGTTTGTACTGTTAGGTGACTTAAACTGGGATATGCTTAACACCTCGGCTGTACTTCAATCTAAGATAGATGCCCTCAATCTCACGCAAATTATCAAGGAACCCACCAGGTACAACCCAAAATCCGTAAACATGGGTACCATTATTGATATCATTCTGACTAACTTGCCCTCCAAATACACCTCCTCTGTTTTCAACCAGGATCTCAGCGATCACTGCCTCATCGCCTGCGTTCGCAATGGGTCAGCGGTCAAACGACCACCCCTTATCACTGTCAAACGCTCCCTAACACACTTTTGTGAGCAGGCCTTTCTATTTGATCTGGCCCAGGTATCCTGGAAGGATATTGACCTCATCCCGTCAATAGAGGATGCCTGGTTGTTCTTTAAAAGTGCTTTCCTCTCCATCCTAAATAAGCATGCCCCTTTCAAAAAACGTAGAACTAAGAATAGATATAGCCCGTGGTTCACCCCAGACTTGACTGCACTAGACCAACACAAAAACATCCTGTGGCGCACTGCATTAGCATCGAACAGCCCCCGCGATATGCAGCTATTCAGGGAAGTCAGGAACAAGTACACACAGTCAGTTAGAAAAGCAAAGGCCAGCTTTTTCAAACAGAAATTTGCTTCCTGTAGTACTAACTCCAAAAAGTTCTGGGACACTGTTAAATCCATGGAGAATAAGAGCACCTCCTCCCAGTTGCCCACTGCATTGAGGCTCGGAAACACTGTTACCAACGATAAATCCACGATTATCGAAAATTTCAATAAGCATTTTGCTACGGCTGGCCATGCTTTCCACCTGGCAACCCCTACCCCGGCCAACAGCTCTGCACCCTCGGCAGCTACTTGCCCAAGCCCCCCCCGCTTCTCCTTCACCCAAATCCAGACGGCTGATGTTCTGAAAGAGCTGCTAAGTCTGGACCCCTACAAATCTGCTGGGCTAGATAATCTGGACCCTCTCTTTCTGAAATTATCAGCCAAAATTGTTGCAACACCTATCACTAGCCTGTTCAACCTCTCTTTCGTATCGTCTGAGATCCCTAGAGATTGGAAGGCTGCCGCGGTCATCCCCCTCTTCAAAGGAGGAGACACTCTAGACCCAAACTGTTATAGACCAATATCCATCCTGCCCTGCCTTTCTAAAGTTTTCGAAAGCCAAGTTAACAAACAGATAACTGACCACTTCGAATCCCACCGTACCTTCTCTGCTATGCAATCTGGTTTCCGAGCTGGTCATGGGTGCACCTCAGCTACGCTCAAGGTACTGAACGACATCATTACCGCCATCGATAAAAGACAGTACTGTGCAGCCGTTTTCATCGACCTGGCCAAGGCTTTCGACTCTGTCAATCACCGCATTCTTATTGACAGACTCAATAGCCTTGGTTTCTCAAGTGACTGCCTTGCCTGGTTCTCTAACTACTTTGCAGACAGAGTTCAGTGTGTCAAATCGGAGGGCCTATTGTCCGATCCTCTGGCAGTCTCTATGGGGGTGCCACAGGGTTCAATTCTTGGGCCAACCCTTTTCTCTATATACATCAACGATGTCGCTCTCGCTGCTGGTGACTCTCTGATCCATCTCTATGCAGATGACACCATTCTGTATACATCTGGCCCCTCTTTGGATACTGTGTTTACTAACCTTCAATCAAGCTTCAATGCCATACAACACTCCTTCCGTGGCCTCCAACTGCTCTTAAACGCTAGTAAAACTAAGTGCATGCTTTTCTATCGTACGCTGCCAGCACCCGCCCACCGGACTATCATCACTACTCTCGACGGATCCGAATTAGAATACGTGGACACCTACAAATACCTAGGCATCTGGTTAGACTATAAACTCAACTTCCAGACTCACATCAACCATCTCCAATCCAAAATTAAATCCAGAATTGGCTTCCTATTTCGCAACAGAGCCTCCTTCACTCATGCTGCCAAACATGCCCTTGTAAAACTGACTATCCTACCGATCCTTGATTTTGGCGATGTCATTTACAAACTAGCCTCCAACACTCTACTTAGCAAATTGGATGTAGTCTATCACAGTGCCATCCGTTTTGTCACCAAAGCCCCATACACTACCCACCACTGCGACCTGTATGCTCTCGTTGGCTGGCCTTCATTATATATTCGTCGCCAAACCCACTGGCTCCAGGTCATCTACAAGTCTTTGTTAGGTAAATCCCCGCCCTATCTCAGCTCACTGGTCACTATAGCAACACCCACCCGTAGCATGCGCTCCAGCAGGTTTATCTCTCTGGTCACCCCCAAAGCCAACACCTCCTTTGGCCGCCATTCCTTCCAGTTCGCTGCTGCCAATGACTGGAACGAATTGCAAAAATCATTGAAGCTAGAGGTTCCTATCTCCCTCAATAACTTTAAGCATCAGTTGTCAAAGCTGCTTATCGATCACTGCACCTGTATATAGCCCTTCTGTATATAGCCCACACTACTACCTCATCCCTATATTTATTTTTGTTTATTTCACTAATCTTGCACTCCAGTATCTCTATTTGCACATCAAAATTTGCACATCCTTCATTCCTGTGTTAATGATGATAATTCTGTAATTTATTTTACCACTATAGTCTATTTATTGTCCTACCTCCTAACCTTACTGCATTTTTGCACTACATTTTGCACTCTGTATATAGATTTTCTATTGTGTTTTTTTTTTGACTGTTTGTTTAATGTGTAACTCTGTGTTGTTTTTGTCGCACTGCTTTGCTTTGTCTTGGCCAGGTCGCAGTTGCAAATGAGAACTTGTTCTCAACTGACCTACCTGGTTAAATAAAGGTGAAAAAAAAAAAAAAAAAAAAAAAAACCCTACTATCTGTATAGTTATAGGTCAACCCTACTATCTGTATAGTTATAGGTCAACCCTACTATCTGTATAGTTATAGGTCAACCCTACTATCTGTATAGTTACAGGTCAACCCTACTATCTGTATAGTTACAGGTCAACCCTACTATCTGTATAGTTACAGGTCAACCCTACTATCTGTATAGTTACAGGTCAACCCTACTATCTGTATAGTTACAGGTCAACCCTACTATCTGTATAGTTACAGGTCAACCCTACTATCTGTATAGTTACAGGTCAACCCTACTATCTGTATAGTTATAGGTCAACCCTACTATCTGTATAGTTATAGGTCAACCCTACTATCTGTATAGTTATAGGTCAACCCTACTATCTGTATAGTTATAGGTCAACCCTACTATCTGTATAGTTATAGGTCAACCCTACTATCTGTATAGTTATAGGTCAACCCTACTATCTGTATAGTTATAGGTCAACCCTACTATCTGTATAGTTATAGGTCAACCCTACTATCTGTATAGTTATAGGTCAACCCTACTATCTGTATAGTTATAGGTCAACCCTACTATCTGTATAGTTATAGGTCAACCCTACTAGTCATAGACAGTAGATTAGATAGATAGTTAATCATAGACAGTAGATTAGATAGATAGTTAGTCATAGACAGTAGATTAGATAGATAGTTAATCATAGACAGTAGATTAGATAGATAGTTAGTCATAGACAGTAGATTAGATAGATAGTTAATCATAGACAGTAGATTAGATATATAGTTAGTCATAGACAGTAGATTAGATATATAGTTAGTCATAGACAGTAGATTAGATAGATAGTTAATCATAGTTAATCATAGACAGTAGATTAGATAGATAGTTAATCATAGACAGTAGATTAGATAGATAGTTAGTCATAGACAGTAGATTAGATAGTTAGTTAATCATAGACAGTAGATTAGATAGTTAGTTAATCATAGACAGTAGATTAGATAGTTAGTTAGTCATAGACAAATAGTTAATCATAGACAGTAGATTAGATAGATAGTTAATCATAGACAGTAGATTAGATAGATAGTTAATCATAGACAGTAGATTAGATAGTTAGTCATAGACAGTAGATTAGATAGTTAGTTAATCATAGACAGTAGATTAGATAGTTAGTTAATCAGACAGTAGATTAGATAGTTAGTTAATCAGACAGTAGATTAGATAGTTAGTTAATCATAGACAGTAGATTAGATAGTTAGTCATAGACAGTAGATTAGATAGTTAATCATAGACAGTAGATTAGATACTTAGTCATAGACAGTAGATTAGATAGATAGTTAGTCATAGACAGTAGATTAGATAGATAGTTAGTCATAGACAGTAGATTAGATAGATAGGTAATCATAGACAGTAGATTAGATAGTTAGTTAATCATAGACAGTAGATTAGATAGATAGTTAGTCATAGACAGTATATTAGATAGTTAGTTAATCATAGACAGTATATTAGATAGTTAGTTAATCATAGACAGTAGATTAGATAGTTAGTTAATCATACAGTAGATTAGATAGATAGTTAGTCATAGACAGTAGATTAGATAGATAGTTAATCATAGACAGTAGATTAGATAGATAGTTAATCATAGACAGTAGATTAGATAGATAGTTAGTCATAGACAGTAGATTAGATATATAGTTAATCATAGACAGTAGATTAGATAGATAGTTAGTCATAGACAGTAGATTAATAGTTAGTCATAGACAGTAGATTAGATAGTTAGTCATAGACAGTAGATTAGATAGATAGTTAGTCAGAGACAGTTAGTTAGTCATAGACAGTAGATAGATAGTTAGTCATAGACAGTTAGTCATAGACAGTAGATAGTTAGTGATAGACAGTTAGTTAGTCATAGACAGTAGATAGATAGTTAGACAGTTAGTTAGTCATAGACAGTAGATAGTTAGTGATAGACAGTTAGTTAGTCATAGACAGTAGATAGATAGTTAGACAGTTAGTTAGTCATAGACAGTAGATAGATAGTTAGTCATAGACAGTTAGTTAGTCATAGACAGTAGATCGATAGTTAGTCATAGACAGTAGATAGTTAGTTAGTCATAGACATTTAGTTAGTCATAGACAGTAGATAGATAGTTAGTTAGACAGTAGATAGTTAGTCATAGACAGTTAGTTAGTCATAGACAGTAGATAGTTAGTTAGTCATAGACAGTTAGTTAGTCATAGACAGTAGATATATAGTTAGTCATAGACAGTTAGTTAGTCATAGACAGTAGATAGTTAGTTAGTCATAGACAGTAGATAGATAGTTAGTCATAGACAGTAGATAGATAGTTAGTCATAGACAGTAGATAGATAGTTAGTCATAGACAGTAGATAGATAGTTAGTCATAGACAGTAGATAGATAGTTAGTCATAGACAGTAGATAGATAGTTAGTCATAGACAGTAGATAGATAGTTAGTCATAGACAGTTAGTTAGTCATAGACAGTAGATAGATAGTTAGTCATAGACAGTTAGTTAGTCATAGACAGTAGATAGATAGTTAGTCATAGACAGTTAGTTAGTAATAGACAGTAGATCGATAGTTAGTCATAGACAGTAGATAGTTAGTTAGTCATAGACATTTAGTTAGTCATAGACAGTAGATAGATAGTTAGTTAGTCATAGACAGTAGATAGTTAGTTAGTCATAGACAGTTAGTTAGTCATAGACAGTAGATAGTTAGTTAGTCATAGACCGTTAGTCATAGACAGTAGATATATAGTTAGTCATAGACAGTTAGTTAGTCATAGACAGTAGATAGTTAGTTAGTCATAGACAGTTAGTTAGTCATAGACAGTAGATAGATAGTTAGTCATAGACAGTAGATAGATAGTTAGTCATAGACAGTAGATAGATAGTTAGTCATAGACAGTAGATAGATAGTTAGTCATAGACAGTAGATAGATAGTTAGTCATAGACAGTAGATAGATAGTTAGTCATAGACAGTAGATAGATAGTTAGTCATAGACAGTTAGTTAGTCATAGACAGTAGATAGTTAGTCATAGACAGTAGATAGATAGTTAGTCATAGACAGTAGATAGTTAGTTAGTCATAGACAGTAGATAGTTAGTTAGTCATAGACAGTAGATAGTTAGTTAGTCATAGACAGTTAGTCATAGACAGTAGATAGTTAGTTAGTCCCAACTGTTTGGTAAGATATTTTCACTACCACTCAGATAGAACGTGTTGAAACAGGAGAAAGTGGGTCAGATATTCTTGGTGAACTCAGATTCCTGGCTTCAGCAAAACTCTTCTCTGATAAAAGTGTCAGATAAAGATATCTTTCCAGATCTCCCTGTGGCTAGAGGTAGATCTACTAATACAGTGTTATGTTCTGACTTGATTATGAACACTTCACTTGAGGCACTGGCAGGTAGGGTGTATAAGGGAGTGGATGGGCCTACTAGAATATACAATTATTAGTCCTAAAACCAAGTATTTTCTACTTTTTATTTTATTTATTTAACTAGGCAAGTCAGTTAAGAACAAATTCTTATTTACAACAGACAAAACAACACTACCAAAAGATTTACCTAAGACAACAACACAGCAAGGCAGCAACACATGACAACACAGCATGGTAGCAACGTAGCATGACAACAACATGGTAGCAACACAACATGGTAGCATTACAACATGGTACAAACATTATTGGACACAGACAACAGCACAAAGGGCAAGAAGGTAGAGATGACAATACATCACACAAAGCAGACACAACTGTCAGTAAGAGGGTCCTTGATTGAGTCTTTGAATGAAGAGATTGAGATAAAACTATCCAGTTTGAGTGTTTCTTGCAGCTCGTTCCAGTCGCTAGCTGCAGCGAACTAAAAAGAGAAGCGACCCAGGAATGCGTTTGCTTTGGGGACCTTTAACAGAATGTGACTGGCAGAACGGGTGTTGTATGTGGAGGATGAGGGCTGCAGTAGATATCTCAGATAGTATTATTATTATCACTACTACTACTACTGCCCTCTGAAGTATTTCAAGTGAGCTATACGTCTAGTGTACAGCAAGCTCTATAACGCCTTGAAGACACTAGCTTCGTCTTCAAGTGTCAAGGTAACTCAAGGTAAAAGCTGGACTGGAAGCGGCGGCTCTTCACAGTCAAGAATCTCACTCCTCAACATCACACCGACGATACAGTCAGTAAGATAACCCCAGGTAAGTATAGCCTACCCCATGACAGTGGTCTGACCAGATATACAATCTCCTTCCTGCTTCACTGCTTCTGGTACATTCAAAATGTCTGCCAATCCACCCATTATGTCATAGAACTTCTGTTGTTCTGACCTGGTCATGAAGCCTGTCCCGTCCTGCTGACCCTGGCTGGCTGACTGGAAGGTGCCGTGACCCTCGTCCTGGTGCCGCTTCCCCAGTTCAGCCAGTACAGGGCTGACCCCCAGCACCAGCAGAGCACAGCGGTGCACCACAGAGTTACAGGCGGCTGTGTACAGGTCCTGTCCCTCGGGCAGCCCTGTACAGCTCTCTCTCCTGTGCTGACCCTCCTGGGATGCCACGGCCTCCTCCTCCCCTAATAATAATTATAACACACAGTTAATATAGAAAGGGTCATTTTACTCAGGGGAAATTGTGTGCTTTAGAGTGGTCTGAAGCAAAGCACACTAAATATATTCAAACACATAGTTATTTTAAAGCGCTTCTAAAACTTTACAATAAGCAACCAAACAAAAACTGCAAGTCACTTTGGATAAAAGCATCTGCTAAATGGCATAGCTACATATTGTATTACACCTTCCCCTCCTCCTCCTCCTTCCCTTACCTCCCCCAACTCCTCCTCCTCTGGTTCCTCCCCCGGCGCTGCTGCTGCTGGCCCTCTCCCTCTCTCGGCTCCTCGCCGCCTCCCGCGCTGAGAGGAAACATTGAAAGATTTCTGTGCCGTGCGACAGACAGACACAGAGAGACATGACACAGGGCGCCGGGTTAGAGGCAGCTACGCGCTAAACCACGCCATGACATAGGGCGCCGGGTTAGAGGCAGCTACGCGCTAAACCACGCCATGACATAGGGCGCCGGGTTAGAGGCAGCTACGCGCCAAACCACGCCATGACACAGGGCGCCGGGTTAGAGGCAGCTACGCGCTAAACCACGCCATGACATAGGGCGCCGGGTTAGAGGCAGCTACGCGCCAAACCACGCCATGACACAGGGCGCCGGGTTAGAGGCAGCTACGCGCTAAACCACGCCATGACATAGGGCGCCGGGTTAGAGGCAGCTACGCGCCAAACCACGCCATGACACAGGGCGCCGGGTTAGAGGCAGCTACGCGCTAAACCACGCCATGACATAGGGCGCCGGGTTAGAGGCAGCTACGCGCCAAACCACGCCATGACACAGGGCGCCGGGTTAGAGGCAGCTACGCGCCAAACCACGCCATGACACAGGGCGCCGGGTTAGAGGCAGCTACGCGCCAAACCACGCCATGACACAGGGCGCCGGGTTAGAGGCAGCTACGCGCCAAACCACGCCATGACACAGGGCGCCGGGTTAGAGGCAGCTACGCGCCAAACCACGCCATGACACAGGGCGCCGGGTTAGAGGCAGCTACGCGCCAAACCACGCCATGACACAGGGCGCCGGGTTAGAGGCAGCTGCGCGTCAAACCACGCCATGACGTTGGTTAATGAGGCTCTAAGCCATGCTAGTCCTGCAAGACTACAGTAAGACTCATTCAAGGCTGTATATCTATGTAGCTTGGTGCCCACTGGTCGGCTAAGTGGAGCCACAGCCCTACTATTGATTTCACCAATCTGGTTTGTTCAGAACTGCTAGCACCGTAGGGTTGGAGGTTAGGAGAAGGAGCTAGGTGCCATCTGGTTTGTTCATAACTGCTAGCACCGTAGGGTTGGAGGTTAGGAGAAGGAGCTAGGTGCCATCTGGTTTGTTCAGAACTGCTAGCACCGTAGGGTTGGAGGTTAGGAGAAGGAGCTAGGTGCCATCTGGTTTGTTCAGAACTGCTAGCACCGTAGGGTTGGAGGTTAGGAGAAGGAGCAAGGTGCAATCTGGTTTGTTCAGAACTGCTAGCACCGTAGGGTTGGAGGTTAGGAGAAGGACGACCGCGAATACAAGTTGTCATTCCTTCTCCTAATAGTCCTCACAGATTTGTTTCGAAGCGGAGTCCCTTGAGCAGGGCCAGATCTAAATAACAGTGGGAAGCAGCAACAAGGTCAAAACCTGCCAAACTGGTATACACTGCAGGCCAACTCCACGCTGAATGTGTTTTCTGCTGTTACTGAAGCTGTTAACATAGTTTCTCAACTCTTCAGTTTGGAGTAATAACCTTTAGTCTACACTGCTATCATATTTACATCCATTCACTAGAAATAGAAGAGGGTCAATAGTGACCAAAGTCTGATTCTGGTAGGTTTGTGCTCTTACATTACTTGGTACCTTGGTTGGTTCATTTAACTAGCCAAGCTTTAGCCTCTATATGGAGCAAAGGTCCCAGTAAAATAAAGACTACCAACCATCTTCTCCCTCTCCCATGCATTCACTCCCTGCAGTGTTCTTGAGAGTTTTAAAACATTCAGTCCAAGTGAATTCAGGGGGAAGAGCAGTAGCAGTGTGTTCAGTGACAGTCTATTGAGAATGTGTCTGGTAGGAGTACATTCAGTGAGTGTTGTGTCCATGCAGTAAAGTGAACTACTCACTCCCAGCGGTCATGACTTCGTGCTCTCTCTCCTCCTCTTCCTCCTCATCCTGCTCCTGATGCCCATCCTCCCTTTCTCTGTCCGTCCTCTCTTCTAGCTCCGCCTCCTCGTCGATGGTCCTCGTGAACGAGTGCTCCTGTGGGTCCATCTCCAGCGAGTCCTGATTGTCTGAAATCTGATCAGGCACAGCACCAGACACCCGTTAAAAGTGTTGTAACGATACCAGAATGTTGACTTCATTACCGAAACAATACCGAAACGGTACCACGGGCCAAAAATTACGCATTTTTAGCTAAAGTCACAGATTAATTCTTTTTTTTGCATTGAACAATATGTTGATAACTGGTAGAACTAAAATAACATATTCAATTCTATATTAAATTTCTTTAGAAACAAATAACACCATATTAAATAATAATTTAATATTCAAAACCATATTTTACAATTACATCTAAACTGTTTTAAAATGTAATTTCATACATATCAGGGTTCATTGCTTATCTATGGCCATAATATTGGGTCGAAGTGCCAAAACTTTAAAAAGTAACAAAAAAAAAAAAATAAGGTTTTCAAAAATTATAGTACCGAATCATTTTTTCATGTTCTAGTATTGAAAAAGTACAGACGTTTCAGTATATCATGCAACACTATCTGTTAATAAACAAACAATCTGATCAGGTACAGGACAGGACACACGTTAATAAAGGCCAAACAACCTGATCAGGCACAGGACAGGACACCCATTAATAAAGACCAAACAACCTGATCAGGCACAGGACAGGACACCCATTAATAAAGACCAAACAATCTGATCAGGCACAGGACAGGACACCCATTAATAAAGACCAAACAATCTGATCAGGCACAGGACAGGACACCCATTAATAAAGACCAAACAATCTGATCAGGTACAGGACAGGACACACGTTAATAAAGGCCAAACAATCTGATCAGGCACAGGACAGGACACCCATTAATAAAGACCAAACAATCTGATTAGGCACAGGTACAGGTTTTTGTGACAAACTATCACAAGGAGAAACTAGAGTGGCATGTTGCACACTGCTAACATGCTAGTACATACCATAGACTTTTAGACATTGTGCTAACGCTAGTTAGCATTGGCTCACGAAACTACCTCTAACTTCCTTCATACTGGATGCAGAGACAGTATCCCTTTAAATTGAAATGAGACCTGAGGTAGAGGCCAAAGGAGTTAATTATGAAAAGCACTAGTGGGCCAGTTACTGAAGTGTCTCTAGGATGTAGTGGCTAGGGGTTGATTTGGAATATGGCAGCAGACCCTGAGGTGGGAACGAAAGGATGTTTTATGAATCAGTGGACCAAGGACTTTATTATGAAAATGACCAGTGGACCAGTTACTGAAGAAGGGCCAGGTAACTTACCCTCCTCTCTCTCGAAGACGAGCGTGTCTGGATGAGTTCCATGTTCTTGCAGGCCAGCAGGCGGTTCCTGACCTTGTAGACACTACGGTACACCTCAGCCAGCGTCTTACAAGGCTGGTACCTGGTGGAAACACACACAGAGAAACACTGACTGGTGAACCAAATGTAGTGCACTATATAGGGAATAGGGTTCCATTTGTAAGGCAGAACCATGATGAGTGTCCAGTAGTATTACCTGCCCTCTCCACAGGCTTGGCCCAGCAGGCCGGTGTGCTTCAGTAGAGCAGCCAGGACAAACCTGGAAACTGTGTCCAATAAGGTCTCATTACAGAGAGAGGCATTGTCCCAGTCTGGAACACAAGACAAACACATGGATATCACTAGATATTACAGAAGGAATACTTTGGTTACTCTACACTACATTGAAAGACGGACCCACACACTGTTGATGTTCCATGCACTGAATACACTGAATACACTGTGGGAGCATTCAACAGAGAGCAGGCATCACTCAATAAACTGAATACACTGTGTGAGCATTCAACAGAGAGCAGGCATCACTCAAACTGAATACACTGTGTGAGCATTCAACAGAGAGCAGGCATCACTCAATAAACTGAATACACTGTGGGAGCATTCAACAGAGAGCAGGCATCACTCAATAAACTGAATACACTGTGTGAGCATTCAACAGGGAGCAGGCATCACTCAATAAACGGAATACACTGTGGGAGCATTCAACAGGGAGCAGGCATCACTCAATAAACGGAATACACTGTGTGAGCATTCAACAGAGAGCAGGCATCACTCAATAAACTGAATACACTGTGTGAGCATTCAACAGAGAGCAGGCATCACTCAATAAACTGAATACACTGTGGGAGCATTCAACAGGGAGCAGGCATCACTCAATAAACGGAATACACTGTGGGAGCATTCAACAGGGAGCAGGCATCACTCAATAAACGGAATACACTGTGTGAGCATTGCAGGCATCTTTCTTTCATAACTTTTTGGTACCTTTCATCTGGAAGTAACTGGATGTACGTACACTACTTGTGAACCATTCTACTATTGTTATACAATCCACACAATTTCTGTAATGTATTATTGTTAATGCTGTACCTTTGCTGGTGGCGTAGTCCTGCAAGTTGCTCCAGAGACTGTTGGTGGGTTCTTTAGTGGAGCCCAGGGTCAGCTCTACTAGGATGCTCATGTCTGCTCTCAGAGTACAGTCAAATGGTTTATGCTCCTCGTTGCCTGACAGGGCCGCCTCTAACAGCCAGCTTATGCACTTATCTAAGGCACGTAGAAACACAATACAGGCCATCATTGTTAACAAATCACAACAAACAAACAAATAAACATATCAGAATTAAAATACATCAGATAGGACCACTTCTAACAGCCATCTGATGCAGTTATCTAGAGGGAGGTCATATTATATCATGATATTACAATTAAATAGAATTAGGCTCGTTTTCCAGTGAATTACACTTGGTGCTAACAAACGCTAGGTATTATGTCCACAAATCACACTGCAAACACCAGCTGTTATAAAGCTAACGAAAATACCAATGTTGAACTGTTCCCTATGGACAGGACATGATTATGAAGTTGAACACTGATTCAATAGTCTCTAAACTGTCTCTACACCTGAATGAGGGATGCAAGTCTCAAATCAAATACGGTGCACAATACTGACATGACCAAGAGGTTTGTGGGTAACAGTGCTCAGTAACAAACCTGGACCACCTCTCCATCTCTTTCAGACTAAGCACCAGTACATACAGAGTGGACAAAATATTAGGAACACTTGCTCTTTCCATGATACAGACCAGGGCTCTCCAACCCTGTTCCAGGAGAGCTGCCCTCCTGTAGGTTCACTCCAACCCTGTTCCAGGAGAGCTGCCCTCCTGTAGGTTCACTCCAACCCTGTTCCAGGAGAGCTGCCCTCCTGTAGGTTCACTCCAACCCTGTTCCAGGAGAGCTGCCCTCCTGTAGGTTCACTCCAACCCTGTTCCAGGAGAGCTGCCCTCCTGTAGGTTCACTCCAATCCTCATCTAGCGCACCCGATTCTAATAACTAGCTGAATCCGGTTTGTTACAGCTGGGGTTGGAGTGAAAACCTACAGGAAGGCAGCTGTTCCTGAAAACCTCCAGGAACAGGATTGGAGAGCCCTGACATAGACTGACCAAGTGAATCCAGATGAAAGCTATGAACCCTTATTGATGTCACTTGTTAAATCCACTTCAATCAGTGTAACAACCTCTCCCTCAATGTGATCAAGACAAAGGAGATGATTGCGGACTACAGGAAAAGGAGGGCTGAGCACACCCCATTCTCAGCAGGTTGAGAGTTTAGTGTCCACATCACCAACAAAATATCATGGTCCAAACACACCAAGACAGTCGTGAAGAGGGCACGACAAAGCCTATTCCCCTTCAGGAGATTGAAAACATTTGGCATGGGTCCTCAGATTCTCAAAAACTTCTACAGCTGCAACATCGAGAGCATCCTGACTGGTTGCATCACCGCCTGGTATGGCAACTGCTCGGCCTCCGATTGCAAGGCACTACAGAGGGTAGTGCGTACGGCTCAGTACATCACTGGGGCCAAGCTTCTTGCCATCCAGGACCTCTATACCAGGCGGTGTCAGAGGAAGGCCCTAAAATTTGTCAAAAGACTCCAGTCACCCAAGTCATAGGCTGTTCTCTCTGCTACCGCACGGCAAGCGGTACCGGAGCGCCAAGTCTAGGTCCAAAAGGCTTCTTAACAGCTTTTACCCCCAAGCCATCAGACTGAACAGCTAATCAAATGGCTACCTGGACTATTTACACTGTCATTTTACTGTTTTTTATTTCTTTAATTAAAAACTGCACTGTTGGTTAAGGCTTGTAACATTTCACTGTAAGGTCTACAACTGTTGTATTGTTGGTTAAGGTCTTGTTAGTAAGCATTTCACTGTAAGGTCTACAACTGTTGTATTGTTGGTTAAGGGCTTGTAACATTTCACTGTAAGGTCTACACCTGTTGTATTGTTGGTTAAGGGCTTGTAACATTTCACTGTAAGGTCTACAACTGTTGTATTGTTGGTTAAGGGCTTGTAACATTTCACTGTAAGGTCTACAACTGTTGTATTGTTGGTTAAGGGCTTGTTAGTAAGCATTTCCCTGTAAGGTCTACAACTGTTGTATTGTTGGTTAAGGGCTTGTAACATTTCACTGTAAGGTCTACAACTGTTGTATTGTTGGTTAAGGGCTTGTAACATTTCCCTGTAAGGTCTACAACTGTTGTATTTGGCGCATGTGACAAACTTTGATTTGACAGGAAGGGGAGGAGACGGGTTAAAGAAGGATTTTTAAGCCTTAAGACAATGATTGTGTATGTGTGCCATTCAGAGGGTGAATGGGCAAGATAAAAGATTTAAGTACCTTTGAACAGGGTATGGTAGTAGGTGCCAGGGTATGGTAGTAGGTGCCAGGGTATGGTAGTAGGTGCCAGGGTATGGTAGTAGGTGCCAGGGTATGGTAGTAGGTGCCAGGGTATGGTAGTAGGTGCCAGGGTATGGTAGTAGGTGCCAGGGTATGGTAGTAGGTGCCAGGGTATGGTAGTAGGTAACAGGGTATGGTAGTAGGTGCCAGGGTATGGTAGTAGGTGCCAGGGTATGGTAGTAGGTACCAGGGTATGGTAGTAGGTGCCAGGGTATGGTAGTAGGTAACAGGGTATGGTAGTAGGTGCCAGGGTATGGTAGTAGGTAACAGGGTATGGTAGTAGGTGCCAGGCGCACCGGTTTGAGTGTCAAGAACTGCAACACTGCTGGGTTTTTAACACAACAGTTTCCTGTGTGTATCATGAACGGTCCACGACCCAAAGGACACCAACAAGGGTGGCAGGTAGCCTAGCGGTTAGAGTGTTGAGCCAGTAACCGAAAGGTCGCTCATTCGAATACCCGAGCCGACAAGGTGAAAAAAACCTGGTCGATGTGTCCTTGAGCAAGACACTTAACCCTAAATTACTCCAGGGGCTGAGCCTGTAGGTAGGCCGTCATTGTAAATAAGAATTTGCATTGGAGTCAACATGGGCCAGCAACCCTGTGGAACGCTTTCGACACTTCGTAGAGTCCATACCCTGACGAATAGAGGCTGTTTTGATGGCAAAAGGGTGTGAAACTCAATATTAGGAAGGTGTTTTGTCCGCTCAGTGTATGTGGGTAAAGACAGTGCTCAACAACCAACCTTGACCACCTCAGTCTCTCTCAGACCAAGCAGCAGTCTCTATTGATATGACTGTGAAGTTGAATATTGACTTCATACCGAGCTGAGGGATATTGTGTAACCTTCCTAGCTGTGGGTATGATGTCCTTATACAATATTTACACTCTATACTAACTATGCTATGTATGTTTCATACCTAGTTGAGGGATGTCCATCTCCAGTCCGTTGCTGAACAGGGGCGTTTTGAGCCAGTAGCCTACATCCTGTTCCTCTAGAGAGGTAGTTGCTCCCTGCAGCATGCCCCCCAGGCAGCGGCCCACCAGCAGGGCTGCAGTACGCTCCATATCCACCAGCCACACCCAGGACTGGGCCGGCTGGGCCAGGGGCTGCCCTGCAGGGTCCACAAAGTCTGGGGCTCCTGGAGAC